>JASGAT010392021.1:9765-28568 GCA_030220025.1 Chelon auratus | reverse complement strand
TTTTTTTTTTATTCACATGTCTAGCACTTGTCAACCACTGCTCAAGCCACAACCCATTCCCGCCCACCTCCTGCCCGCTGCTTGTCTCTCAACTCCTACGTATCTCTAATCTAAGGGCTGTTTTCATCTCCTCCATGTCCAGTCCAACGTACCCCCAGGGCCCCTCGCTGGATTCGGATTGAGATTGAAAGCGGGAGCTATTGGGAGCTGACATTCCCTTTCAATATTTAATGTTTCAACGTTCACTTGTTCTCTGTGTCTTCCCATGGAGCATACAGCTCTCATCTCAACAACTAACTCTGTTACTCTGTATAAATGTGGATGTGAAGTTATGTGACTTGAAAAAAGTCCAGTTTAGCTGTTAGGGGGGATTAAATCAAACTATCTAAAGACCTAGAGAGATACAGAAATTGACCGAAGCCATAGCAAGTGGAAATACTGTACAGTCAGTATTACACCTACCTGCAGGACGTAGTGGAAGTAACCCCACAATAAAAGTCAGTTAAATAATGTTCACATTCTGTTTGCTTTTCTGTAAATTAGTATAAATTACATCTACAGAAAAAAAAAGACCATCATAGACATGATTGAGAATACCATCCCGCAATGATGCACACAAAGGCTGTCTGGATGGTCGGCAGAGTAGGATTACAGTTCATTACCAAAATCACCCACTCATGCTTGCTGGCATTTAATAAAGGAAGACCTGCAGACGAAGATGAGAATTCATATCTGTGATGAGGAGAATTGTGCGAAGGAAGAAAATAAAGTTGAAAGGAAAGGATAAGAAGCCACCCTTGACTTCAAGTTGAGAGCAGAGCGCCACCCCAAGATTCCTTCGCTCTGATCGTCCTGGGTTCTAGCCNNNAAAAAAAAAAAAAAAAAGAAAAATGGCACCAGTGAAAAAAAACAAATTTGCATGGTTTCCTCCTCAGGGCCAAACAGCTCTAGTTAAGGTTTTCTCATTATTCATGGCATTCAGTTCACAGCCCAAAAAAAAAGTGAGTCTTGTCATGAATCTCGTTTGAATCATTACAGTCTTAGAGCTGAGAGGAACGAAGGCCTGCTTAGCAAGAAAGCTAATTTTCTGCTCCCAGTTTTGTCATCCATGTACAGACCCTAATCTGCATAAGGGGAGCTAAGAGCAAGGATGAAAATGAAAGAATGAGTGGGTACATGTTGCTTTTCCATTCTGATTTGCAATGCATAATGTCTGATGATGGCGTGTAAAGCTGGGTGCCAATTTGTAACAACAAAGAAAGAAGAAGATATGGCTGTTTTTATACTTTAGTCATGCAGTTTGCCCAAATTGTCGTGCTTTTCTTGGATGATTGGAGACAGAATTACACCAGAGAGGCCACAAATTGATTGCAGAGGCCAGTTGAAGGGTCTCCAGTCCAGAAGTGAACTCACAGAAATTCAGTCAGTTGTATGTATTCAGTCTGACTACATGATGAAATTAAATCACGTCATCGTCTTTCCTGCTATCAGTTTTGACTCGTTACTGCTTCTTCGGCTTCTCTTGCTTTTGCTTCTCTAATATATAATTCCCATCCATTGCTTTGCATCTTTACGGGAACGGGCGAACTGTTCATTAGTTTAATTGAAAGCAACAAGGTCACTTTTACTTGCCTTTTGAAATGTATGCCTCTAACGGTGACACGTGAACACAACCGTTGCCTCAGAAACACATCAGCCTGTTTATGCCATGCATAAAGTTTCAAATAAAATCTCCATCCAAGGTCACCCCCCTCTGGTGTCCTCTACGTGTCTGTCCCATAGCTCCTTAGCCAGGCAGACTCCTGCTGTTCCCCTGTGTTTGTCCATTAATCTCCCAGTATGCTGACAGTTAGCTGTCTGCCTGAAATCCTAATGCATCATCTCTGTGTGGGGCCGACACAACCTGTTAGGATACGTTTTAATCACTACGTTCAAAAGATACTACATCCACATGATGAACAACCTAAAACAAACAACAAGCAGTTTTCTTACGTTCATTAATGAATCCCTGATTTGTCATTTTGGCTTGTTTTGTTGGTCTGGATTAATCATGTCTTGTCTTTTAAGGATTCAAGGTTAGTTTATGTTGAGCTCACAGAGCATCCTATTTGACTCTCTAAGCCAGAGTAAATAGCAAGACATCGTTTGCGTGCACACTGTGTGAAATGCATGGTAAACCCCCCTCTCAGTTAAATGCTTCAAATATTCAACTCTGACATATTTGATGATTACCAATGAGCCCCTTGTGGTAAATGCAAACAGAAGTTGATGAATTTATCCGTAAGCGTATGGGCATCCTCGTGCGTTTGCGTTGTATGTGCATGCATGCGTGACTCAGCGGGAAGTGGAGGTTATTTCGACGGAGCAGTGTTCATTTTTTCCCATAACACCCTTCAGCAGCTCCAGCCCATATTGACTTCCCAGACTCATCTATTCTCATTTATGAGATGATGTCAAAACTCCATGGCAACCACTCTACCGGTAGCCCTGGGCTTGCTAACCAGAAAGTAGAAGGAAACAGGAGCGCCATATGCACACATACACACACTCGTCCATTAAAGCGTTGCACTGATGGTGTACGACCAGTGTGTCAAATTCAGTTTTCTTTAAGTGAGGGAAAGGGGTTGAAAAACTAAAGAGGAGGAGAACACAACCTGACAAACGTCACATACCAACACTTCTATGGAACATATTCATCTTCCCATATATGTATGTGCCGCAGCTGATCAGATTTCCATCCAAGTTGTACAATGTGTGACACTCCACAGCTCCTTGTCTACACCTTAAGAGGAGGAAAGAGGTTTATACTGAAAATTGTTTCAACATAATCAGATTGCCAACATAGAACTGGTATTCAGTTGAAGGCGTTATTCAGCTGTGACAACAAAGATGTAGTTTTCTAATAAATCTTACCTCCCCATAGAGAATGGTGTAGCTTGATCTTATTTGTTTGGGTCGTATGAAGGCCCGGACACACCAATATTTCTGTGTAAGGACCAAGAAGTTGCCCCAAAAACTCTAATGTCTTTGCCCATTACTGGATACATTGTACATCCGTGTGAGAGGAAACAACTCTGCATTCCAGCAGGTGGCAGGTAGCCTGTATTTGTCAGTCAAAACTGGATATGTAAAAAGATAGGATTAGTTTGGAAGCTAGGAAGAGGTACAAACCATCATGCAGATTTGGCCTCCTGTTTTTATTCTTATTTTTTATTCCATTTTAGCTTGCCATTAGGAAAATATTCATGTTCATATGAGAGGAAGGTGAAAACCGCTAAGAGCCCTCTGTGTGTGCACGCTTGACTTTGCCATTTCCTTAAGTTCACTGGTTTCTCTTGGTTCACTAAGCTAAACAGCCAAATAGAGATATATTTTTAACCGATGCATTCTATTGATGTTTCATCATGCTCAAGTGGCTGAAAAACTGCTGACAGGCGTCAGAATAGTGTCCAGGACGCATCGCAAAAGCTAGGGCCACAGAAGGTCAAAGGCCCGACACCAGCCAACTACTTAAACCAGCGCTTTATTTTAACACCTTCTTCCTCTTTCAAGTTTATTTGCAACCCACTATTCTCCACTGAAGTCCGCACATGACACAATTAACAAGTTAAAGCTCAAAAACATCTGACTCCATTTCTTCCTGATAGCACAACTGTTTATTTTCTCTCCATATCTTACAGCCTTTGAAGACTTGTAAATATGCCCCATTACATTCCTGTTGTAATTAATGAAACATTATAATTAAGGGGTGTAAACACCAAGACATGGTTTGATATGGAAACAAGGAAATCATATTTGCATTTGTGTGCAATTACTTTTTGCCTTTCCCGGTGGTTTCTTCTCCATATCACAGCCTGGTGTTTTTGTGTGCTTTTTTTTTTCTATCTCTGTGAAAAAATGAAGTGATGTGGAGAAAAAACATTAATATGTTAAAAACGTTATTATAGTAATCAGCAAGACGGAGTTGGGGACAATTTTTCCCAACGAATAATTTGCATAATTCAATTCCTAGTACACCATCAAAACCCAGTATGTGTTTAATGCCTTAGCGAAATTAGTAATATTTTTAAGTTCCTGTAATACAATTATATTTTACCCCCCTTTGCCCTTTCTGCTTTTGCTACAGAGTTTGTTAGGAAAGCATTTCTGCTGTGCTGCTCCTGATAATTTCCAGCTAAAATGGACTAATTTCAACTAGACTAATTAGAGAAAAATCTTTTTTTTTCTTCTCACTTTTGCCAAACTTATTAATTGTCCTTCTTGGAAAATGGCAGTCATTAAATAGTAATCTTGATGTCTACTGTTAAAACAAAGACCAGGTATGCCTAATATCCAATTTTCATCCCGCAGCTTGGTTGAAATGAAATCAGATTTTACCTGCAGGGCTACAAAATTTAGTTGGGCATGCATTCCTTTTCTTTGTGTTTTCTAATTTTGACAGAAAAAGACTGTTTGTGCAGAGTGTTTTCACTGGAATTCTTGACAGCTATTCCCTTTTGGATGATTTTCTCAGAAACAAAAAGGACACACATATCACGAGTACCATTACTTTTTATTAACATTAAGATGTACACAAATCAGCCACAACATTAAAACCACTGACAGCAGTATATAACATTTGCCATCTTGTGACAATTCAGTGTTCTGCTGGGAAACTTCGGACCTGGCATTCATGTGGATGTTACTTATATCACGTACAGATCAGGTGGACACAATGGAGGAGTCAGGGTCCCTGACTCAGGGATCAGGCAGGCTGAGAGGTAATTTAATTAGATGGAGGGTCAAAACTAGGAAATCAGGATACAGGCTAAGGTACAGAGGTCAACAAACTTAGGTAATATTGATAAGCCAAAGTCACGAGATATCACTCAGAAACTGGCTAGAACGCTAAAGGGATTCCTACAAGACGATCTGGCATAGGAGGAATGGGGACAGCTTAAATACATGAGGGAGATGGAGACAATGTGACACAGGTGAAACACATGAGGGCGGGGAAAGCAATCAGAACTAGATAGGAGGACAGACTTCAGTAGACTCAGACTACAAAATAAAACAGAAAACTGAACTTAAAAATAACAGACACTACGTGGTCCTAACAATTTAGACATGTAGCACCCGCCTAGACAAGACCAGGCACCCCCAATCCCTAGCAATGACACTCCTTAATGGCAGCAGCCATCCCCAGCAGGATGCAGCCTGACACAGACACACACAAAAACAACTTCAGGAACAACTCGTAAAACATGAAAAACAGCACAAGGTGTTGACCTGGCCTCCAAATTCACTAGATCCCAAACTGATCAAGTATCTATGGGATGATCCACCCCTCAACCCATAGGACCCAAAGGCCCCCAACAACTCATTGCCTTTATACCCACAAGCAAGCAGTCAGATGTTTGTATCTTGGCACTGTGTGTGCTTTAGTATGTCTGTTAACATCAGTGTTACAGTATCCAGTTGCTTGGACTGCTGGCCGGGAGCTCCTGCTGAGCGCTCCTGCAGCACTAAGAGCACATCGGCCTTCACCTGAACAGGAGGAAGAGCTGGCTCCACTCCTTACAATCCATGGAGTTCCTAGACATGTGTTTGAATGCCAGGACAGACTTTTTCTCTCTAAATCCAGGAAGACAGGCCTCCCTCGGGGATTGCTTGTCCTAGTTTTGTTTTTGGGCCTGGGTAACCTGAAAATTGTGTCTCTCCCTACCACAAAATGCCAGCTGTCCCTCCGTGGGATTTGGAATTGGTGCTGTCAGCCTTGCAGCATGAGCCATTTGAGCCCCTTGAAAATGTTATAATGGTTTAAGTTAGCATTTTCATTGGCAGTTAAAGGGGTGGAAGGGATCCCCACGCTTTTTCTTCATGAATAACACTGGCAATTCCAGCAAGGTTATGTTGGGGAGGGGCTACATTCAAACCATAATCCTGCACCAGTCAATTCCTCAAGCCACACGTGTCTACTCTCCTCTGGTAGCACCTCTTTAGAGAACATGATGCTGGGCTCTGTGCAGCATGGTGCTCATGGTGCTCACATGGCATGCTGCTCGTGGCCCTCATGTTAGTGGACTATATCTTGGAGTATATTTTCATTTAAATGAGTATCCTTGTAGCATAGCATTGTGAATGGCTGTATGTGTGTATTTGTAAATAGTAGCAGTATCTGACCACTGTTGTGTAGGTCATCTTGTATGCTCCCACAGAAGCAGCTGAGTCTGTTTGTATAGTCATGACGTGTCTTACTCAGCTCCTGCATATATGGAACATGCAGGTTGGACGGATGACCCAATAGAGGGGAAAAGGTTACATGTGTAACCCAGGTAGCCTGAATCTCCCCAGGCCCCTCCAAAGTGCTTTCAAACTGAAGCCAACCGAAGAAGCCATGCTTATCCTGTATAACAGCACGTAACAGTGTGTGGTCACCACAGACGATGTGTATCCATGTCAGCAGTTCAGTCCTCATACATATGCAATGTGTACAGTGCAGTGACCCGCTCAGAGAACCCAGGTTACACATGTAGTGTTTTTTTTTAAAAACATGATTGTGGTCTTCGGTGTGGCATAGGATTTATTTAATTGGCCTCCAAGGGTAAAGTGATGTGAACAACTGTCTTGGCGTTACATACTGCACATAGCTCCTAAATACCTAAATAATGCAGTTTTAATAACAAAACACAAATAGGGATTTGCTTCCATCTGTTCAGATTTCATCTCATCAGTTTTGCTTAAGATTAATCTTAAAATGAATCTTAATATTAATTAAGTGTGAAGAAAAATAAAACACAAAACGGTGCTTTTATTGTGTGCAAATTTAGATGGATCCAGACTAAGGAAACACTTATATATACAATTATACATAAAGTTTGAGTGCATTTCAGTATGCTGCCAGTGTGACGACTGCTACCTTGGCCAACTTATCTTTTGAGATTCTATCTCTGAAACTTACTGGTGAAAATAAATAAAAGTATTGATGATGGCTGAATTCCACTCGCTTATATTATAAAAAAATATATATATATTCTACATAAATGGAATAGAAAGTGTGTAAATAAACAACTGAAACAAGGAACACCTGTCAGGACTTAGCTCTTCTGCCAAGAGTTTGAGTTAAAACCCTGTCAGTGTCTTTCTTTGGGCATAATTAATTAGCACTGGAGGCAATTTTTTAATCTACTCGGCTCCATGTTTATATTATTTATAACCTTTGTTCCCGAACAAAGAATCTGGCAGTAGCACTAAACAGCAAGTAAAAGTTTGCGGTGAAACTCAAGCTCTCACTCATTCCACGTGGAGATGATATTATTCAGTCTCTGTATGAAGCTCCGTTGTTGAGGATGACTGACCGCCTTAACACGTAAAGTGAAGCAGTATGGAAAGATAAATCAGTTGATGTGCGAATCCAAGGAAATTGACAAATGTTGGTACTTACCAGCTACGTAGCGATCATCCGTGGCTGGTCTGAGTAATGAGATTCACTGAGGGGTCACTGAGGCGGCAGATGGAACATGAAAAGCTGAAAGTTTACAAAGAGCTACAATTAAATGGCAGACGACATTGCCTTTAATTAAAGAAGAAAATGTCAGCAAATTTGTTATGTCATGAAGACACAGGAAGTTATAGCTTGTCAGGTGATCTTTCTGGAGAGGATTTATTTTTGAAAATACACACTATGCATAGTTTTGGTATATATGGTATATAGAAAGGGACCAAGCAGCAAGAACTTTTAGGAACCAGCTTGCAGAGGTAAGCTTCCTGCCCGATAAGCTTCCTGCCCGTGACAACACCCAAAGAATGAAACCAAATTTTCACTCAGCAAAACAGAAAACCTGATAAACCATTTTCCTAATCAATATTCTAACCAATATGAAAAATGTATATCACTTCTTTAATTTTTCATGTGTCTAGTAAATAATGTACATTCACGTACTAACTTCTTGCTCAAACTGCCCATCTGCTTATACCACTCTACACCCTCTGAACTGCAGCGTCGTCAATCATTTTAACATTTTTTTCTTTATCCTTTCATCTCCGCTGCTCTGTCTCCCTTCCTATTTGCAGTAATGTATTGAAAGCCCCAAAGCTGATGACCCAGTGGCAGTTGTGAGGATTAAACTGGTGAGTTGTGTGTGTCTTGTGCACATTTGTGTATGCATTTCATCTACAAAAGCATGTGTGTGTGCGCATGAGCCGCGTAAGCCATTGGGGGATTAGGCTGTTATTGATCCAAGACGGACACAGTATTTACTGGGATAACTTGCAAAGCCCCGTCATCATAACTGTCTGAGACAGCCATCCCACTTAATGAAAGCACTTCCCAAATGTCAAGTGGTTAACACCAAGCGGCGCGGCAGCCATATCAAAACACAGACACACATGCACAAAGCTATTAGAGTAATTGTCAGCCTCGTTTAGCACAACCGAGTCCCTGACAGGTAGTCGCTTTAGTTAGTCATCAGCAAGTTGAATTATGCATGTACAGACAGACATATATAAACATTGAGACTTGGAAGATATACAGTATATTTGGTCTAATAGGAAAATTGTTATTGTGAGTGAAATGTCATCAGTGTATGTATGTATGTATGTATGTATGTATGCAAAATATGTATATATTTTGCTAGGTATTTACAATAAAATGCTGTTTCATTTCAACCTGTAGGGCAAAGGAATGTCTGTTTTGTTGCCAATGTCATTTCATTCTTCTGAGGCTTGCATTGCCACGACATTTGGTACAGTCACATAGAGATGCAGTCAGCAAAGCATTCAGGAGAAGAGTTGGCATGAAAAGTAAATGTTAGAAAAAAAATAAATAAACTTTGTGCCTTTCAATAGCCTTGATTGTAAAAAAAATAATAAAAATAAAATAATAATAATAAAATAATGCATGATAAACTTTCCGTTTGCAGGACACAATTATGACTCCCACATGCTGAGTTTAAGTTACACATAGCCAGTGCAACTTTAGTGCACTCTTTTCTTTGTTGTTTTTAGTAGAGTAGGGTCATTTCATCAGGCAGTGATAGCAGCTTCATGGTACAAATAAATCTTCTCCTTCAGGTCCTTTGGTCACTGTATTTAATACTTGGCCAACTCACCCATCTGAAACGATGCAGCACAATTTCTCATTTTGCTGTTTCAAAGAGAAGTGAAATGTTCACCTCAGAGCTCCATTCAAAGAACATCAAACACTTACTCTTAAATGTGATTACAAGTCATCTACTTCCAGTTCCCTACCTTGCACCTTGCAAATGTACCTTTTTTAATATGTTTCATTCTCCATACTCTAGACATTAAGCGCCCCTGCACTCAGGTGTCATGTCGGATAAGGGGACTTACATTTGGGCAATCAAAGAGGCCCAATCATTTCCCGAGAAACTCATTTGCTGTGATCAGTCTTCCATTGCTGCCTCCTCTTTGCTTCCACAAGTGTTTACACAATTTGGTGGAGCACTTTCCACAGCCCATCACAATTAGGAGAGGGAAGGAAAATCCTGAACTGACCCCCCAGAGATGGTGTGTGCAGAAAGAGGGGATGGAAAGCAAATTGAAATGATTTCAATGCTTATTATTATTGTTCTGATCACAGTGCTTGCCATATTATAATGCCACTGTGGTATTTTTTTTCTTTCTTTTTGCTTTGAAAGCATCCGTTTTTTTGTTAATTGCCTTGGCATTGCTCAGGCAAAGCTTTGCCAATAAAGCACCTTGAAATTGAAAAGTGAATTGGAACTGAATGGAGGGAGGAGATTCTCTCTCTCTTTTTCTGCAGCTGGAAAGGCAGGATTAGGCTTGGCACGGAAAGAGACAAAGGGGAGCGTACGTGTGAATGTGTTTGTTTAGATGTGTTCATGTGTTTATGCGCGTAGGTGTGTGTTCGCATGCCAGCGCTGTACTGGAGTCAGGGCAGCGAGGTTTTTAAGGGACTCAATTAGTTCAGCCCAAACACAAATCCGGAATCTTTCGCATTCCAGGTCTATCTGGGATGTGGCGGGGGAAATACTAAAGCTCTGCCCACAACTCTAAAAAGCTCAAAGTCCCTTCCCTGTCCAGCTTATCCCCGGGAATCCCTGCACAGGGGGACTAAAGGGGAGCCGATCACAGCTAGAATCCCATGATCAGCCACTGCCCTGGGTTTCTGGTGCCGCTCCGGTTTGTTCCGGGTGAAAGGCGATTTGGCCCAGTGTCTGCTGCTGCCAGGCTTATTTGAATTATGTTTGCAGAAATAAAAGAGCCATCATTTCAGGGCTTGCATCCCACACGGTTAGTGGAAGGTTAATAGAGAGGTCTTCACTTTTTGCAAATAATAATAATGTTTTTTTTTGGCTACAAGCAGCCTAGTTGAGTTTGCAGACTGTTTACTGGAAGTGATCTGAAGTTATTGAAGGAAGTTTTGAGTGTTTCTAAAGCTAAAGCTAGTATACAGAGGGGCAGAAGCAATACTGACATACTTACAGGCGGAGGACAAGACATCAGGTGCTGTGTAAAAGCTGGTGAGACCATCCTGGCACGCCAGTTAACGAATGTAAACATATGACTGATTTTGTTTTTGAGTTGTCTTTCCTGCAGCGGACTGGAGAAGCTCAAAAATAATGACTAACCCATGATCAGAGCAAATTTGTCTCAGCATATTTTAAAAGCCATTTCACCCAATCAAGCTGCACTCAAGTGAAACTGCTACCCAAATTTACAGGGCAACAGCCGGCTTCAACAACCAGAATCAGGGTCTTTTACAATTCAAAATGTGCTGACACAGATTTGTTTCCATGCAGGTGAATCAGTACAAGACACATAGAATGCATAAAGTTTAATCTGTGATCTGTACAGAGACCCGGGATGAGAGAGATGACAGATCCCAAACCTAACAGAAAACCAGCCAAATCCTTCTGCTTGACCAAAGCAACCAAATTTTATCCACTCACTGATGGTTTGAATCATAGACTGTATAAAAAAATGGATGATGTGTCTCCACTTATTCCCATTGGTCAAATTGATGCTAGCATCCAGGGAATATGGGCGGTGCCATCTTGTTTCTGAGCTGTACTGTCCAAGAGTGGAGCCACATGGAGCTGTGTTATCAGTGACCAGCCCACACTTCCACATGACTCACTGATGTTATCGTTAGATTAATACTTTGCTTTGCTCTGCCTCCACCAATTACTAAGAAATGTTGGATTATACACTGCACTTATTTATTTATTGATTTTTTTTCCTACTACACTGTCCTACGGGACTGCTTCACAGAGCGGTTGTCATGGCAGCTGTTAGTCATTATGATGTCACATCCTGCTAAAACTAAAACAAAACATATCAGAAAAATGGACACTTGATCATACATTAACATTATATTAGTTATCTAAAATATCAGAAACCTTCATCTGAAAACAATTTGACATGTACTTAGTGTTTTAGTTTGGCCCAAGTCCCATCCACTAACATGGAGGAGGTGGAGCTTATGACCTATACTGCAGCCAGTCCCCAGGGGGAGCTCTACTTGCTTCGGCTTCACTTTTGAGGAACTGTCATGGTGTCTACTTGCGAACATCATAGCTATTGTAATATTTACATAACGCATTGTGTAAACTCATATGCTCAGTACATTTCAAATTATTAACATTTTCGACATTAATGCATGTCAACACACAGTCAGCTGTGGAGACAAATGAAACTGGTAATAAACAGATCAGATAACGTATTTCACTGAAAACTACATTTAATAAATAATAATCTTTAAACAGTTATATAGTCATAAAATATGTATTTATACATGCAAATAGCAGGTATCTAGGTATTCAAAGTCCCATTAACAAATTGGGCTTATTAAGTGTATTTTTTTCTGCAGTAATCCATGTATGCCTTTACCTATGCTCATGATCCAGTCTGAATTGAAATAGCTACCAAGTTGTAACAATGTAGAATACTGTGAAAGTCAGCTGTCTTAACATACAGTATGTTTATTTTTTTATTGTCCGATGTCTCTTTGTTTAAGCTACTCTGTACTGATCTATTTATGAACATAACTGAGATGAGAAAGCTGCATGTTGTGCTGAAACAGGAGGGCTGTGTGTTGTTTTCACAGTCAATCAAAGTTACTTGCAGAGATGTGTTTTGCACTAATATACAGTTTTATGGTCCTCTGTTATATCTCTATTATTTTCCACTTCCACACTATGATTAAAGGTTTAAGCATTCGATCTGCACTTTGACTGACACTGTCCTTTTAAGACTTAAACAAACTATACTTGATTGTCAGCGTCTCTTTAGAAAAGAGATTAGAACACACATTTAAAGCACATTTTTTGACACTGGTGATTCACTAACAAAGACCACATCTTAATTGATGCAGAGAATTTTCTTTTAAACAGGGGGTGAGGGAAATGGATGGAGGGATGAGAGAGGTCGAAGGTAAGGCTTGAAGGGGCGTAACGTGTAGATGGTGGATGGTAGAGGAACCCAGGGAGTGAGACTCAGTGTGGGGGTGCATCTCAGGAAGCTTTGGCTCCTTGTCTCCCTAGTTCCTGTAATGAAAGGTGAAAGAGGAACCAAAGAAAAGAGAGGAAGAGATGAACAGATAGGGAGAGGGTTAGGACACACCTTTATAGGTAGCTGCGGGAAACAGAATGACAGTTGTTCCTGAACAAAAGTTAATAACTTATATAGAATTTTATTTGAAATGCAGAAATAAAAACACACCATACTAAATCAGAGCATGGGATTTTAATTAAGTCAGTGAGTAATAAATAAACGTCTGGCAATGGGAAGTGATTGGGAACCAAGCTGAACTAAGCTCAACTTTGAGGCGAATTCCCCAAACACATGCAAACCTGGATCTACAACTTCTTTGCAGATGATATTTTCTTCTCAAGTTGAAAATAGTGATGGCAAGAAGGGATAGCTCTATCCTGAATATATTTTCATGGCCAGTTTGTGAAACCTGTGGTGGGAATTATACAAGAGAGTTACCTTGGCAAATGGAGCCTGGGACATCCACTAGCAACCAACTGTCCGCTACAAAGGTTAACACCCTCCATAGAGCATGGTGTATTAAACAGTAAGGATGAAATACCTCCCTGAAATATGATATCAGTTGAAATCCAAAAAGTTTTGTTGTGCGACTCTTTGAGTTTCAATAAGTGAGTTTTGTTAAGTAGAATACAGGGCTGGTGTATGTGCATCAGTTTGTCTGTTTGGGGGCTCAAAAGTTGGGTACAGAGCGATAGAAAGAGCTAGTTAAGGCTCCGGGTCTTACCTTAAATCCGTTCCACACATTTTTCAAAGTGCTTCTCCGAGACATCCAAAGAAGTAGAAGGGGCATCCTTTTGTTGAAGGCAGATTAAACTTATATAAACAGGTTTCAGAATGGAGGAGAAAGGGCTAAACCAGAAAGGGGGGAGCGATGTTTTCAAGTAACTTTGAAAATGGACGAGAGTGAAATGAAAGCAGAGCGAAATGAAAGAAAAATGAAATGACAGTTACAGAGTTACAAAGCCGGATGGGGAGGAAAGATTGAAACACGGGACAGTCCTGATTGGGGGTTAGGGGAGAGTAACAGAAAGAGAGAGAGGGAGAGAGAGAGAGCAAGCTTTGGTTTGGTTGGGATTGCAGCCAGCAGAGCAGCTCAGAGGAGTAAGCTGCTTCCAGATGAGTGAAAGGAGTTACGCACATGCACACACACATGGGCATAGGCAGAGAAAAGAAGTGTGTGAGAGCACACAATTGCATCGATGCATTGTTGCACGGCAAACTGTCGGGACAGGGAGTCTGAGACTGATAGACACTTGGATATGAGATTCTGGCTTTCATATATGATGATCAGTTCCTTCAGAGCACTGTGTATTTTACAGATGCACTAACAATGTGAACTCAAACACGTTATCATTGGTTTTAGTCGGTATGATGATATTAAACAAGTGCTTTATTTAATTTAACAAATAAACCACAACAAGTTCCCTACCAATGACACAGATTAATGCTACTCTGTGTCACCGCCATGATCCTTTGACACATTATTGAGTATTTTAACACATCATGAAGTTTGCCATGTTATTTTTTTTTTTTCAACGTAGTAACATGTCGAGTCCAACTGTAAGAAGTAATCAGGACTACTGTGACAGGACAGGCGTTTCTTTCGTTTCGTTTCTGAGGCTGTTTTTTTTTTTTCATCCTGATGTTATTGCCATCACAGTCTGTGTGTGGCAACAGTATTCTCTGAAACATGATTACATCGCACCAACCGAATCAAGCGAGAGTCAGGATGAGTCAACAGACTTGGTCTGGTTGACTCTCAGGGTGTTAGTATTTAACTCTAAATCACTTAATATGAATAACACATAAATCCAGTAATCAGCTGGTTCTGATTGCAGACTCTGTGTATGGTTCAGTGTCTTGCTCAAGGACACTTCGGCATGTGGCACATTCCGGGGATCGAACCGCTAACCCTCTGGTTCGTGGACAACCCACTCTACCTTCTGAGCTAATGTAATTCTTTTAGGTTAAGATAAAGGACCTAACACGACTTTAGATGCCCCCACACGGAGTGAGGGCAGCTGTGGCTCAATAGGTACCATGAGTTGACCGTAAAGTTATCAGTTTGATCCCCGGATCCACATGGAACGTGCCATGTGCCACGAGTGTCCTTGAGCAAGACACTGAAACCTTAGTTGCTCTCATTGCTTGGCACTGGTGTGTGAACGTGTGTTTGCTTGTATGTGTGAATGGGTAGATGTGTCACTGTGACTGTGAAGTGGTTTGAGTACCAATAGGTAGAAAAGCTCTATATAAAAACGAGACCATTTTAGCATGTTAACAAAGACATTGTCAAACATTTTTAAATACTAACAAACAATTCCTGAAAAGCATCATGTTCACTTTGGATATCCTATTTATGGGCAACATGAGAAGTATTATCTGCAACAGCGTTGGGCAAGTTACTTGAATCAGTCAAAAATCGAATAAATCAAATCAGTTACAAATGACGTAGTACTTGTGGAAAAAGCAGTTCCAGTACTTAGTAGTAATAATAATAATAATAATACCTTTATTTATATAGCACCTTTAAAAACAGTGTTTACAAAGTGCTTTGACATTCAAGCATGAATAAAATACTCAGGCAAAATAAGAACAACCAACAATATTTGAGAAGACAATAAAAAGCAATTCAAAATGAAATTACATAAACAACCACATACCAAAAATAATAAATATAAATAAAATAAAATAAAATAAAATAAAATAAAACACAGTAAAATAGAATGATTTAAGGGCGTTCCAAAGTCGAGGGGCCGTAATGGCAAACGCCCGGTCACCTTTAGTTTTGAGCCTCGACCTTGGAACAGCCAGAAGGGAACCACCTGAGGAACTGAGGCTGGACTTGAGTGTTGAAACAATCACCAAGACGTTTACTGACCATAGTTAGGTTAACCTGCACACAGTTCAACCTGTTCAGTCAGTTTCACACATCTTCCAAAACCAGCTGATTACTGGAAGTAGATTTACTTGTGGTTAACAGGCTGCAAAGATGACACAATACACGGCTTTGGTAAAGTCTAACATTCTTCCTCTACCTCTGCTCTAAACTCAACACGTACAAAAGCTCCAGTCAAGGCCTTATATCATACTAACTCTTCATCAAACTCCCTGAAAGACAACAAAGAAGTAAAAGTATTGTCGAATCATTCTGTTACTTTTCCCTCCTGTTTATCTTTTTCAAGCTACTTTTTTTTTACCCTGAACACATTTATTGTTTTCTGTGCGGCTGTAGAGAGCCCTTGTGTGTCAGCGCGTAAGACTTCGCCTTGCTTTAACGCCAAGGACTGCAACTCTCCAGACTCGGAGGGAGCATTATTTCCAACCAACGTGTCCTCAGAGGCTCCGCTTTAAATGTCTGTGTCAGCTGTGTGCGGGCACAGTAACTCCAAAAGTGAGACTCAGTGAACTGGATGAACAAAGCTGAAGCCTTGATTCCTTAATGTGCGCTGGCACACAAAATGTGCACACAGATTCTGTAAATGCGCTCCATGTGACAGGGACAGGGACGTGGTTGTGTGGGTGGAGCCGCTCCCACGGGCAGCAGTGAAGTGAAATGAATGGGGAGGATAATTCCAAAGAGAATGTCATCAGGTTGTGAGATCAGAATACACACAAACACACACACACACAGATTAGAATACACACAAACACACACACACACGGATTAGAATACACACAAACACACACACACACACGGATTGGAATACACACAAACACACACACACAGAGATTAGAATACACACAAACACACACACAGAGAAACAGTGAAGACTTTTTGCGAGGACTCTTCTTGCGATTCGTCACGTCTTGGCAGCGGCTTTCATATAATTGATTTAAACACACGGAGGCAATTACTGTAATTCCATCCATTATGTGATATGGGAGTTCCAGTAGCACATTAGAACTGTCATATATTTGCTCTTTAAGGGCGTGTTCATAAAAACACAGCCCTAAATGACACTTCTCTCCTTCACACACTGACACCAGGCTCTTTTTGATCTTTGCTTTTACCTTTGTTTTATTCATTCACTCATTCACTGCGTCACCCTGTCTCTTTTCCTTTCTTCTGTCCAATCTCTCTCTCTCTCCCTTTCCTCGTCCGCATGTATCTTTCTCTCTTTATTCATCTCGGTCCATCTGTCTAATATCCAACGAGCGTGGATGAGTTCATACATATTAAATCCGTCTCCAGCCCCATGCAGTGCCTCATTCAAGAAGTGACAACCCTCCGTTGCACTGGTGACTGAAGTCAATCTGATGTATCAGAGCCAGCCTGTACCGTTAGAATAAGAATAAAGAATGTGCGCTTGCTTCTGTTTAACATTTCGGTGAACTCGGGCAAATTGCCGCTGTTTTAGATTAAGCCTTTTTTTGAGATTTCCCTTCTGTGACAACACAATAGACTGATACAAACGCATTTGTTAACTGCCAGAATGTCTGTACGTCTGTGTGTGTAAACAAGCATTTGTGCATGAATTTGCATGTGCGCTTTCTCTGTCTTTCTGCTTCCCTTTTGTTCTTCATCCATTGACTTTGTTATAACTCCCATTAGACCTACATACATTAACATAAGTACTGCTTTTTTTCTTGGTCTAGTCTTTATATCTCACACAGACGTTTCGCGCAGAGAACGAGGGGGATGCAGGTTGGACAAGCCAACAGAATCATCACCTAGAGGCAGAGTGAAAAGCTGTGCAGATTGAGAGAGATGAGAAGAGCAGACAAAAGTCATGGGCATACATTCTTTGGGTGAGAAACAGGAATATGTGACTGCGTGTGCAATCCATTGTACTAAAGATGGATGGAACGAGGGAGGGAGGAAGTGGGAAACAGAGGAGGAGGAATGATTTGTGAGGTCTGTGGCTTGTTGAAGTATTCATGAGAGGTGCAGTGAGCAGAAAGTGGAGGGGGCATTCTGGACGATATTGTTTTTTTTTTTGTTTTTTTGCCTGTAGAAAGAATATCCTGACTGGGATTGCCACTTTTATTTGTTACACTCCCCTCCTGCTGCGGCCCGTCTCTTGGGCCTCAACATAAAGCAGGGACCAGACATCTGAGTTACATAAACAGGGGTTTGATTTACTAAATTACACAAAAGGGGCTAGCCTGGAAGCCAGGGCAAACTTGCCCCGCCCACATTTTTTTGTGGGGTCTGGAGTTGCCCTTTTAGGAGTTGGGAATTGTTTGGGCTGCTTTTATGCAATGATGGGCTGAAGAGTTACAGAGACGTAGTCATAAACATCATCTTAGTACCCTTGATTGCTCTGATTGGTTGCAGGACTATCTAATTGTATTCAGACATTTTTTGCAAATATGGCAGTGAATGAGACTTGGTGCATCCAAAGTGGTCTCTTCCTCAGGTCTCTCCTGCAACGCCTTTTATCTGGACATCAAGCCCCTTCACCACCAAAAGACACTTGCACTGTCACAGCAAGGCCATTTGGGATTGCAGAAGTGAGCAAAACATGTCAATCACATTGCAATACATGGCAGATAGCTGTAGAAAATACGTTAGTGTTCATTCCTTCATTCCACTTTGGTGAAATGTTTGGATTGAGAGAGAGAGGAGCTGGGGAGGAGCGAGGGGTGCATCTAAACCATGAGAACAGACATGTCATTCAAGTCAGGCATGCCCCCAAACGAAACTCCCTGAAGCCTAATATTTACTATTCTATTTTCAAAAAGGACCACCAGCACACTGCTCAGGAGAAGTCTGTGATTTTTGAATGGGAGTCTGCAACAGGCAGATGTTTTTCAGTCATCATAAGTGTTATTGCACTTTAAGGTACTTCCTCATACTTTTCTGGTGCCGTGGTACACAGGGAATCATCTTCTCCTTCAAGTCAGGTGCAAGATTAACAATACTTTCGTAGATGTCATAAGAATTATCATTGAACGAGAACAAATAGTTGTCATTTTAAACTGTCTCTAATTAATATTTATTTATTTGTTTTTGGTGTTTTTTTTTTCTATCAAATATCACATATCAGAATTATTATTCAAAGCAAAATATTTCTGTGTAGAAGAGCCCAATGGAGAGATGTTGAGTATTTATAAATAATTATTTCCAGCCACTTCTGTCTTCCATGTTGCATCCATACTTCTGATATTCCCATATTCCACTTCTCCAAAGGCTTGTCTTGACAGCATAGCAGAGACTCCATCCAGTATGTGACCTTTCTCGCTCTTGCCTATGAATCACACCAGGCATATTGGCCACATGTCTTACTTTCTCTCTCCCACTGGTACCTTGATTCTCAAAACACTGAGAGCTGCTGTAAAAG
>JASGAT010392016.1:0-19454 GCA_030220025.1 Chelon auratus | reverse complement strand
TAAAAACCGGTCATATTGAGGCATGATCCCTGCCAAGAAATCAGCAAAGTCACCAATAAAGTCTTTGTTGTACTTGGGTGGTCTGTAAATAACAGCGCACAGTAGTGGGAGAGCAGAGCCAAGCTCAAATACAATCATCTCAAAGCTGGAATAGGAGGTTGTCGGCATGACCTGTTTACAGATAATGTTTTTCCTGTAAACGGACGCAATGCCTCCACCGCGACCTGACGTCCTTGGAGAGTTGAAGTATGTACAGTCGGATGGTAAAAGCTCACAGAAAGCGCTGGACTCACCGATTGTCATCCACGTTTCGGTTATGCACAATAAATCCAGCCCGCGAGACGTGAAGAAATCCTTTAGAATAAAAGTTTTGTTGGCTAAGGCTTTAGATACTGTGGAAGAATGAGCAGGAACTTACAAATCTCTGCTTCAAAGTCCAAAGTCAAAGTGAGAGTTTGGTTTGATGAAAATTTTACATGGGGTTTTCATAGAACAAAACTTGTTGAGAGAGTTTTAAATGTTATGTGCATCCTGGCTGGATGTGATTGGGGAGCAGAGAGACAGACAATACACTTAATATGCCGAGCAATGATAAGACCTGCGCTAGATCATTGCAATCAAAGGCTTTCAGACTATGCTGGGGGACTTTTAGAACTTCCCCAATATCTATGCTACTTATTAAAATGGAAGAGATGCCCTTATACTTAAAGAGCATTAAGCTGGGACTGCAGTATTAGACACAATTAGATGATTCTTTCCACCCAAGTGTCTTGGCAGAACAGCAGATATTGTGGGAAAATGGAGAGAGAGAAACAGAAGGGAAGTCTGAGCTTAAGAATTGTGCATTAAATCACTGCTTGTGTGGGGAAACATCCTTACAGGGTTGTGTGAGTGTAGGCGACTTGAGACATGAAGCTAATTTTCCTGGAATGTATAAAACACAAGACAGACGGTAAACATTTTATAGAGACTGTCAGAGCTTGGTGTTTTGTCTTTTTTGGGTGGGAATAGTAATAGTACAAAACAGTTTTACAGTTCCTGTATGATGCCGGGCTAGAGGCATATACTGTCTCTGAAAAGTGGTTGTTGTAACTAATCTAATCCTGCGGAGGGCAGTAATGCGCTCAGTAGCGGCAAGACTGCCAACAAATCTTTGGAGAAGGAGAAGAAGAAAGCCAAGTTTTTAATGGCAGCCGTGCAGGAGCATATGTAACTAGAGTATACAGTCCTTTAAAGTGAACTCCAATAATTTACATTATCAGCGTTTAGTTCTTAGTCGACCTGTTTAGTGCTGCAAGTAGTGAGGAGATGGGCCGAAAAGTGACTGTTGCAACTTGCTCGTTGAATCAGTGGGCTCTGGACTTTGAAGGCAACTCGGAGAGAATACTGAGGAGTAAGTAAATTTACTGAACACATACATATACCAGCGGTGTCAAACATACGGCGACGTGAGCCAAAACTGGCCAACCAGAGGGTCCAATCTGGCCCACTAAGACATAGAAGACATTAACTGTAGCTTTTCAATAAAAGTGACAGCTCATACTGATTTGTCCACTAGAGGTCGCACTATTTTAGTCAGATTTGCGGACATAACACAACACAGAGACCCAGAACTAAACAGCAGATGGCAGCAGTTTGTTGAAATGCACGTTTGTTGCTTCGTGCACTAAAACAAAGGGTTGTCCTTTTTTCTAGGTTATTATACTGTTATGATCCAACCCCCTTTATATGAAACTGGCTTGTATGTGGCCCCTGAACTAAAATGAGTTTGACCCAGATATAGACTGACTACCTGAGTTCACCTGTTATTTCAGCTATTTTGGATACTTACTTTACTTCATGCCGTAGAACATCAGAATTGGTAGGTCCACCACTGCCGCACTGTGCTTTTCACAGATGAGAGCAGGTTCATCCTAAGCACATGTGACAGACATTAAAGGGCCTGGAGAAGTCGTGGAGAATGGTTTGGTGATGGTCTGGGGAGGCATATCTATACGGGAGACACAGACCTCTACAGCCTAGACAACAGCACCCAAACTGCCATTGGGTATTGAGATGAAATCCTCGAACCCATTGTTAGACCCTACGCTGGTGCAGGGGGTTCTCCCGGCGCACGACAATACCCAGCCTTGTGTGGTGAGAGTATGCAGGCAGTTCATGGAGGATGGAGGAATTGATACCACTGACTGGCTCCAATGCTCGCCTGCTCTAAATCTAATAGAACACCGCTGGGACATTATGTTTGGGTCCATCTGACGCGGCTAGGTTGCTCCTCAGACTGTCCAGGTGCTCAGTGATGGTCCAGATCTGGGAGAAGACACGCCAGGACACCATCTGTCATCTCAGTAGGGCTGACAATGTCAGGGCATGGATACATACAAACTGCTGAATACCGTCTTATGTCTTTGAATTCAGCACTCTGTAGGTTGATAATTTTCTTTTCCATTAAATGATGTGGCATTCTTTAGTTCCTAACACATTGTCCAGTCCATATCAGTGTAGATATCCAGCATGTTTTTTCCCACTGAGATCTGATGTCTTTTCAAACTCTTCCTTTAATTCTTTGAGCAGTGTACTATACTCAGATATGGGCGGTCATATGCCCAGAGCCATCTGGTGGGTCTGTGAAGTTGACCTTTCCACTCATAAGACCTGTGCTCCTTTGTTTCTGCTTGCTTTCATCTTCTGCTCCTTTTGGGTATTCACTACGACTGCACTTCACATTCTGCTTGCTTTCCACAGCGTTACTGGAGCTTTGATCACTTCCTGAGTTCCCCCTGAGTCTAGGCCAAGGTCATAATAACAGAATCTTTGTGACATGCAGTAGACTAAATCTAGGAGAATGAAAGAGAGGACAGAAGAGATAGGCCTGTTCATGTATTTATGCAACATCTGCCAACAGCCTCTGCCTACAGCAGTATAACTAAAGGGGTGGTGCAGTGTAACAGGAGCCTCTGCCTCCCATTCTGCTTGTGAAAACTCTAGGACCCACCAGCAATTCTGTTCCTGTCAATATTCTTGCTGCAAATTCTGAATCAAAGGGTGATTAGTAGGGTGATTGTAATAATCGGGGCTAACGAGAATTTAACTGTGTGTGTCAGCGTGTTGCTTACATAGGAAAGTAATGTCACTGTACTACTCTATGAAAGTTGGCTACTGCATAGTATATTTTGTCAGCTTGTATGAAAAAAAATCCCATTATATCCAAGTTACTATACACACTCACACAATGTTTATATCATTCTGAAATCCATGTTAGATGACTGCATTGCATTGTATCAAAACAGGCCTATTTATAATGTTATTCCAAAACTTATCTACCATTTATCACAGGCTAAATGTCCAGATGTTTCTGCTTTTGCTAGGAATGGTTCCCTTTTTAATATGCCAATATGTCAGTTTCCTAACTATGTAAACCTATGTAAACATCTGTCATTTTTACCCCAAATAATAATTGCGTCTATAATCTTGCTGTCTGTCTGTGTGTTTCTCTGCAGGTATTGAGATAGCTAAGGCTCATGGAGCCAAATACAGACTGGGTCCAGAGCTGGAGATATGGTATGGATGGAAAACTGGAAAACCTGCTGCATTCCAGTTATTCTTGTTTGGGCTTCACTCTCTCATGAGTTCAGCTGTTTTCAACATTCTTCTGTCCCACAATTTGTAGAGTATGTGTTTAACATACTGTATATGTTTTTAATATTTTTTTGACATATTAAATACATGTCTGTTTTATGTTATGATGTTTATGGTCACATTGTACAGGTTCCGAAATATAATCTCAACTAGATTACTAGACAAACAGCAACACAACATATCATTACCGTTACAGCTCAGTAGTTTCGTAAGGGTTCAGTTTTGCTTCACTGAACTGACAACTCTTTTCTAATTCCCTCCTTTTTTACAGTGGGTACGGCTGTGCAGACCACTTCTATGAGTCGGACACACTGCTCCACAGCTTTCAGGTCCTCGGGAATCTTCTGGAATCTCCCATCACCCAGGATATTATCTGTGACGTTGGAATGTGAGCGTCACAGTCAAACTATCTAAAAGCACTATACGGCCTATAAGTCTCATCTCTAAAGCTGCACAAGGCAGTATGATACTTTAACGAAGCCTGTAGGCAGCTGGCGATAACTGAGGTTTTATTTTTTATCAAAGGGCTTCAGTATTGCATCTATTGTGAAAGGTAGCAGCTGTTAGACTAAAGACGTCTGTTCCAAAATATTTTATCTGAAAAGAGTACTATTGACGCAGTGTTTCGTGTTGTCCTTAGGCCCATCATGCATCACAATGTGCGCTACAACTGCCGCGTCCTGTTCCTCAACAGGTATAATAGCACACCCATCCATTCTTTTAAATGACACGTACTTCTATTATTTTGTGTTCCTGGAGGTCATTCTCATGTTCAGCTGGGGCTCACAGAACCCTTTTTTCTTTTCTCCTATAGAAAGATACTTCTGATCAGGCCTAAGATGATGATGGCCAACCATGGGAACTACAGAGAGATGCGCTGGTTCTCACCTTGGAACCAGCTAAGGTAGGTCATCACTATGAAGTGTCCTATATATTCAGGGATTAAAGTGCCTGTGTCGCTTACGGGCTGATGTTTGAAGTAAGAGTTAGTCGTCATTTATTATGGCTTATCCTCTGAATCAATAACAATGAACAGGATTCTCAATTTAACATTTGTTAAGGGGGACATTGAGGGAAACTTAAATGACCATAGTGAATAACAGATTATGTTCTTTGATCCACATTTTGTTTATAAAGGGTGTTAAGATATCCCGGTTAAAGCCTTAAACCTCTTTTATGTCTACTTTCAACTTTGTAAAAATGTCTTCTAGTATAGCTGAAAATATTTCTTAAACTGCCTTTAAATCTCCCTGTTCATCAAGCACAGGTTTAATTAATCTACTTACAGGAGGTGTTTTAAATCTTGACCTGGTATGAAACTGAATTGGTAACTGTCATTATGATGGGACTGTTATTTAACTGTTTCTCTGTAAAAGACAGAAAAAGGCATTCACGTGTGGCCTGTAGTCACCTTCAGATAATTGTCTGCTATGTAAGTCTGCAGAAACACTGCGATGTGTTCATTCTGTAAAATACCATACTAGCTAACAATACAGGCCTTATGTTCAAACTGTAGTCTACAATTCAAGCAAAGATAACCACAGTGGCATCTCAAGGATATTTTTATAGACTTTGAAGCAACTCCACATCTACAGAATACACCCCATGATGTGTATGATTGAGCTTGATGCGTACAATTAGTAATGGGAAAAAAACACAGACATGTTACTGTGTCTAACACACTCCTTCCTTCATTCATGCAAGCTAACCACCACCTAAGTGGGCAGTTTTTCCCAGAATGTCATGTCACTGTGTTTGTATTTCATTTAGCTTGTTTCTTCAAGGCAGGTGGAGGAATACTTCCTGCCCAGAATGATCCAGGAGATAACAGGCCAGGTAAAAAAAAATACAATTCTGTTCAAGTTGATTGGTTTTCCAATAGAGAACACTCTGTTTTTTGCTTGGATTTAGTTGAGACTGAAATGATATCCATTTTATTTTTTATTGCTCATTATGTGATGCTTTACTGGTCACACTATTTAGTTAAACTCATTAATGTATGACTAATTGTTCTTGATGAGTAACTGTAGGAAACTCACAAAGATGCAGGCTATTTATTGTGTTTTTATAGTCTTTTTTGTTTTCATCAGGATACAGTCCCAATTGGTGACTGTGTCCTGTCTACGAAGGACACCTGCATTGGCACAGAGATCTGTGCGGAGCTCTGGAGCCCTAGCAGGTAGAGCAACAGAGGATTGTGTGAGCATCAAACATGTGTTGTTAGAAACTGTCCTAACTCCTGACGCGTGTTTTATCTTTTCCTCAGTCCCCATATTCGTATGGGTCTAGATGGGGTTGAAATCTTTACTAATTCGTCCGCTAGCCATCACGAGCTCCGCAAAGCTGACCAAAGAGTGAACCTGGTCAAGTCTGCCACCACCAAGGTATTCATCACCAGAAGCTCTTTTTTTTTTGTGGATTTATGTCGAAATGATTAACATAAATTATGCAGTAGTATGACTAAAATCAGTGCAGCCTTTAAATTATTGTTGGTATTGTTCCAGAGTGGAGGTATCTACTTGTATGCTAACCAGAGGGGCTGTGATGGAGACCGTGTCTACTATGATGGTTGTGCCATGGTGGCTATCAACGGAGACATTGTGGCACAGGGAGCACAGTTCTCCCTTAATGATGTGGTACGTATTAACGTGTAAAGAACAAAACATTTCTCCAACTGTGCGCATTGTGTTGGATAATAATGTTGAAATACAAGTTGGAACACTGCAGGTGGCAGAGAAGCTTAGAATACACATCTGTTTATGGTCATGCTGTTTTTTTCCTTTCAGCCATCTGTTTAGCCCCAAGGAACACTAAAAATAAACGTAATCATACACCTTGAAAGGATACTATAGAAAATACAACACAGACCTCAATGGACTTATAGTTACAAGTAACATCTATTAAGAAATCACAGGATATCTCACGACGGACCAATAAAAATCAGCATCTGTGTCCAAGTATCGGTAATATACAGTAGAGGTCACATATGCCAGTCAACATATGTGACAGTTAAATATTCATGAGTCTATATCGGGGGAGGGGGCAAAGTCATTTAGTCATTTAGTCATTAGTTCAGGGGCTACATACAACCCAATGTGATCTCAAGTTGGCCGGTCCAGCAAGATAACAGCATAATAACCTATAAATAATGACGACTTCAAATGTTTCCCTTTGTTATATTACAAAGCAGTAGAAGTACATTATGAAAATGTTTACATTTAATGAACTATCCTTTTACAAAACATTTGATGAACAACCTGAAAGTTCTTAAGAAGAATAAGTGCACTTTCAACACATTGTTACCTGCTGTTAATTTTGGGTGTCAGTGTTTTCTTATGTCCACAACTCTTACTGAAACAGTGCTTCTAGTGGAACAATTTGGAATAGAATAGAACAGAATGGAATATCTTTATTGTCATTGTAACATGTACAACGAAATGGAGTGCAGTCCATTCAGTGCAGAAGTTAAACGTAATATAATAATAATAAAATAAAATATAATAAAAATAAAATATATGCTGGGGCATGAAAGACAAACACACACACACAGACATCTACATTCCACAGTTATTGCCTTGTGTTAAAACTGCAGCTACTTTTAATTAAAAAATTGCAATTAATGTCTTTTATGTAATATTTGTACTTTGCAAATTCATCCCGTGGGCCAGATTGGACCCTCTGGTGTGTATTTGACACACCTGGTCTACGGTCACGTATGAACAATTTACATCACAGTAGTTTAAAGTCCCAAAGGATAGATGTGAAGTGGCATTATTGCAGGTGTCTCGTGTGCAGTGCAGTATGTGCACATGTACTGAACAGGTTTTTATTTTTCTGGTAAGATATGCAGTGACACAGGATTCCTGAGATGACAGGTAAACATCCTGGGAAGATGATGTCGGCACAAGCTGCCAGAATGATCTGTGTTTGTGTGTGTGTTGTAGGAGGTGATCACAGCCACACTGGATCTTGAGGATGTGCGTAGCTACAGAGGAGAGCTATGTCAGCCACACATGGTGAGAGAACACCACCTTCCAACCTTTATCATGCATTAAACAGATGGGCTTCTTACTATTACCAATAGGTACGACATCCCCATGCAAGAGCTGTGAATAATAAGATTGAAAGTGAGGCAGGGAGAAGCATGATCTTTGTAGAGAGACTGTCAGAGCTTTGGTAGATAATCTAAACAGCGGCGGGGATACCAAACAGCCCTGTTTGGTAGACTGTGTTAAATCAAAGAAGTCAGAGCTAAGCTTGTTTGTTTGTACCGAGGCCATTGCAGGTGCATAGAGAAACCTGATCCATGATATAAACATGGAGCTGAAGCCAAACCTTGACAGGGCCAAGAAGAGATAATCCTACTCAACCCCGTCAAATATCTTCTTTGCGTCAAAGGGTATAATGGTTTCATTATGGGTGTTGGAGTTGAAGGTTGAATGATGAATATCTGATGTCGAATAGTCTGTGAATGTTACGTTCTCTTTGTCTATTATTGACAAGTCAAATTCAGAATACAGACTGAGTGTTTGCTTTTCTCTACCGTGCTTCTCTGATGCAGGAAAGTGAACCCAAACCTTGCCACAGGGTCAAAGTTAATTTTTCCTTATCCAGTGGTGACGATATTGACCTCCCTACCCATCAACCAATAAAATGGCACTGTCACACACCAGAAGAAGAGATCAGGTACAAATTATATTAATTTGGTACACGTTAAGTTTTTATTCTTGAGAAACGTCTGAATATCAAAGACGGACTCCATGCAGAGATTGCACAGCAGTGTAAACCTTTGTTGTTTAAGTCTAGGACCAGCCTGCTGGCTGTGGGACTACCTGAGGAGAAGTGGACAGGTGAGCTGGAACACACATTTAGATTAGAGTACTCATCATTAAAATCACTGATATTACCAAGCAACTGGATTTTGACTGCCAACTCACTTCTGATTGGTGTACCAGGCTGGTTTCCTGTTGCCTCTGAGTGGTGGCGTCGACAGCTCCTCCACAGCCTGTATCGTCCACTGTATGTGTGTGCTGCTCTGCCAGAGCGTAGAGGATGGCAGTAAGTAAATAAATATTCTTGTGCAGTAGTTTTTGCCATTTTCCCTGCGTTATTATAAACACCTCCAACTTCTTGCCTCTTTTTAACTGGCTGTCTCCCTACACTCTAACAAAAGAGTTTCCAAAATGTTCACTCCTCTTTACTCTTCCGTTCATCTTCCTCCAACTGTCAGACGCACAGGTGCTAGAGGACGTCCGCAGGGTGGTTGGAGATGAATCATACCGCCCACTTCACCCAAGCGAGCTGTGCGGTCGCATCTTCACCACCTGCTACATGGCCAGTGAAAACTCCTCAGAGGACACACGCAACAGGGCCAGAGACCTAGCCAAACAGATTGGCAGGTATTAAAACAATGATGTACCATTCTGATATTTTAGACTCTGGCTCCCAGAAAGATTGGATCTACAGTCCATCTTCATCTCTGCATTGTAGCCAATGAAGTGTGTGATAACTGAAGGCTTGAAACAGAGACAACATTTTAGTGAAATGCAGTTATTTTCATTTAAGTTACTTTTCATCGATTTTTATGTATCTCTTTTGCAGCACACACATGAATATTAACATAGACATGGCGGTGAAAGGCATTCTGGGTATATTCTCAGTGGTTACTGGTCGGTTGCCTCAGTTTCGTGCCAATGGAGGAAGTCACAGAGAAAACCTTGCTATGCAGAATGTGCAGGTCAGACCCCCCTTCACACTTTGTTTCTCTGTTGCTGTCATCATCATCATAGTTGATTTCTTACAAACGCTTTTCTGCCGACCCCCTTGCTTTTTATTCACAGTTGCTCTGACAGTTTAACCACAGTATTGACGCTGATGCATTAGTAACACAGTTATGACCATTTAGTAGTTTCCATAGTCACAGACATGTTTGGGTGTGTGTGTGTGTGTGTGTGTGCATTCCCAGGCTCGAGTTAGGATGGTCCTGGCCTACTTGTTTGCACAGCTGAGTCTCTGGGCTCGGGGTAAGCCTGGTGGGTTGTTGGTGCTGGGCTCTGCCAACGTGGATGAGAGGTATACCTGACCACTGATGCATGTGATATTTCATGTTTGTATTTCTTTGTAGTAGTTTTCAAGATTGCAGTTTCTCCATAGGAAAACTATACGTACCTTGATAATGAGGTGGTCTCAGCTCATTACTTGGAGCTTTCAGAAAACTTCCACTTTCGAGTGTGCGAAAACCACAAGAGGGGACTTTTTCAAGAACATAGTGTACACATGCCATCTTCAAATGGAACTTGTCAGCTTGTGATTACAACAGGAAGTTCACAAAAGGTGGTATCATCACCTATGATTCATTAGAACGCCGCTGCTCTGCAACTGTTGGATTCTAGAAGCATCACAGTTTAGCAGGCTCACAAGTTTATAACATATCAACATTGTTGTTAATGTGAATAACAATGAGATCATTTTCTATCCACCAAAATATTAACTTTGGTGGACATTCCTGAAAATATCAGCAAACACGTCACAACTTATCAACTTGTGCATTCAGAAAATTCCCACTTAAGGTTGGAATATTCGTATGAACTCTTCTCATGAGCATGGGATACACAACCCCCTTTTGAAGGCACCATACGATGCGTGACATACTTCTTTACACATTTCCCTTTCTCCTGCTTCCAAATGTTCACTTACTGTTAACAGTTCCTCACAGACCACCATTTGCATGAAATGTTACATGCATCAAAGGTTTGCAGAGGGGATGTTGCAAAACTGCTTGTATGGAGGCTGTTAAACAGACCAATAACTATGGCAGTCACAAAACATTGTTGGTATAACTGAAACAAAAGAAAAATATATAAATATATAATAAAATAATCATAATACAGCATGTCGCTTCTTTTGTTAAAGTACTTTTTCTTCTCAGCCTGACAGGGTATTTCACCAAATATGACTGCTCAAGTGCTGACATTAACCCAATAGGAGGCATCAGCAAGACAGACCTGAAGAGCTTCCTGCTTTACTGCACTGAACGTTTCCAGCTTACCGCTCTGACAGGGTAAGGTCAGGTGACAGACTTTTGGGGGCATTGAACTGTCGGTGTGGGTCACATACCTGCTGGTACCGGTACCATCGGCACAGATGCTCGAGCAGAAGCATGAAATCAGTTCCAGTATGTTCAAGACACAAAGACAACCTTCAGGAGTGTATTTGGTTTTACACTAAAGCGTGTTATGTGGTTTTCAGGTTGACAGTGGCTTTGGTTTCATTTTCAGAATCCTGGCCGCTCCGCCCACAGCTGAACTAGAGCCGCTGACAGACGGACAGGTTTCACAGACGGACGAGGTGAGGCATGGAGATGTATAGATCAGTTACGGTGGCCATGCTGATTTCCGCCCTATACTGGGCACCTGAACATCAGAACTGAACCCCTTCTGTACACTATGCCAGCAACTTGGTTCTGGTGTTCCATGTACATCCTGCCTGCTAAGTTCCCTTTCCCTAATTTCCCTACGGGGATGAATAAAGTCCTATCTTATCATCTTTGCATATACTGCATGTGCATACATGTTAACTGATAGATCATCATCATCCTGCTCCTGTAGATTACATTTTCTGTGGACTGGGTATGACATATACGATTTGAAGACTACTACTAGCAGGAGTACTGAACCTGGAAGACTATTGTCCGACTGTTGGCTTTGTTACAATTTGCTGTTTTCTTGTCTTTCTCTAACCACCACTCTTCCCTCCTCAGGCAGACATGGGGATGACCTACTCTGAGTTATCAGTGATCGGACGGCTGAGGAAGATCTCCAGGTGCGGCCCCTTCAGTATGTTCTGTAAACTCATTCACATGTGGAAGGATGCTCTCTCACCCATGGAGGTCAGTCAAAAGTACATTTCACAGTACACACAATACAACTGACTGCAAAACTAACTTTTTTTAAAGATAAGAGGAAAACTAACCCTAACTGGGGTTTTTCTCCCACCATTATATAGGCCCCTTGAGGGAACAAACTATCTCTTGGTTTTTCTTCATATTCACGTTTACTATGTTAGTAGCCATTGACTACTGAGTTTTCTCATATTAATCCAACAGTCACTTGTTGGATTAATATTTTAATCCAACAATTAGAATTGTTGGATCCTCCCCTCTTCCAGTTGTCATATTGGAGGGTTTGACTTGTCCTTTAGACATTGCTGGGTTCTTGATTTTCTTGTAATCCCAATACTGTCACTGTGGAAAATCTGCTTTACATTGTTTAAGTTTATTTAACAGAATGTTAATTGCTAGAGTTCTTCTTTCAATTCTTTTTGAATTCTTGGATTATTGCAAGAGGCTTTGTGCATGGCACAACAATAATCCCAATGCAGTTTTTAGGTATTACGTATTCCATTAAGAAATGGTCACGTCTCCAATTTAGAAACAGACACAGAAAATTAGGAGACAAAATATAACAGAATTATACATTGTTGCTATTGAGGAAGATATTGCTTTTGTGCCATTTATGAAAGAGGAACTAGATCATGAAATAATGGCACCATGAATCTGTCCAATTAACATATCAAGAGAAGCTAGGACTGACACATAGTCTCACATAGTTATCTCACCTACCTTGACCCTATAGCTATAAGCACATGAGTCATTTTTGGGACAAATTTCCACTCTGAAAAAGATCCTTGATTATGCTGGGCTCGATGTGTTGTGTGATTTGAAAATGGCAAACTCTCAAGTCCAGTTTTGGCATTACACAGTGAGAGGTACACCCTGAGGCTATTTGAAGGAATTTTGTCATTTAGAACTTTTATGTATCTATTTTAATATTGTTGTGGAAACACAATATTGAAAATGAACTGCTGTTCGCAAGACTTTAATCTAAAAAAAGTAAATAGTATATGGTTGTCTCTGGTCAGGCTGCCCAGAAGGTGAAACACTTCTTCAGGATGTACTCTGTGAACCGCCACAAGATGACAACAGTGACACCGTCCTACCACGCTGAGAGTTACAGTCCTGATGACAACCGCTTTGACCTCCGACCATTTCTCTATAACACACGCTGGACCTGGCAGTTCAGGTGCATCGACAACCAGGTAGTTATTAATAAAGATTCACTTCATTCTTATGTTGAATGTGACAGTAAAACCTGGTTGTAAAGAAAAATCTGACTGAGAAAAGGCAATAATGAACACACACATGGCTGGACTGTTGATTAGGATGGCTATCGTGATCTGTTGTAACACACTATAATATTTGAAAGGCTGGAAAGCTGGAAACAAACCTCTTAAGAAATTGTTTTATGTTTTTTCTTTCCTTTCCCAAAGGTGTCCCAGATGGCCGCTAACACCTCTAAGCAATAACTAGAGATCTTCAGCATCCAGTGAAAATCCATAATAGTATCCATGCAGTATCACAGTGGTTTTTGCACCTCTCAATGTTGCATGTGATCAAATAGAAGCGCTTATTTCAATAATCTGTTTTAGAACGCTGATATCGGCAATGTGACGAAAGCCACCGCTGGGGTTGATGATTCCACATTTCTACATGTTAGATAGGACAATAAAAACAAAACAAATCATATGTGGCGAGAAATTACATAATAATATATGATAGCCAATTAAATTTATCTCTGTTCACTATTGCAATTGTTGAACAAAACTACACAATAAATGAATAATAAACAATGAAAGTTATGTTGCTGATCTTCTGGAAGTTAAGTTTAATGGGCAACAGTGAAAGAGAGAATGTGTTTACTTTGACTACGATTATGGGTTACGTTAAACCAGGCTACTTGAGACTCTAAAATAAAAGGATTAAGATCAATATTCTGACATCAACAACCTGCCACTGTGCAGGAGTGCAGAGGTTTTAGGCTACTTTAATCACTCCGGGACTTCCCATGACAACTTCTAAATAGATGCTCCCAAAGTCACCGCTACCTACCAGGCTCTCAGCTGCTTGGTGGTGAATGTGGAGACTTCCGTCTGTGTCGTAACGCTGGGTCACAGCGGTTAGCTCCGTAGGCGGATGCCATTACTTGACAATCTTGAAGAGGTGAAGCGTTTAGCTGGATGAGGAAATACAAAGTCCAAAGTCTTCCAAATACAATTAAAGTAGAATGAAAATTATTACATAAGGCACTCTTGATGTTAACTTGGATTATTACACAAAGATAGAAGATACATTAGTTAAAAAAGAGAATAACTTGAAACTAAAACCAAAATGGCAAATATAGATTAAAAGTACGGCTAAAGACAAATGGTAAAAAGGCAAAAAAGAGTAGGAAAGAGCGTATGGAAAGATGGAAAAGGTGAAAAAACGGATACGTTTTTTAACCAACTGAAGTAAATAAACCATGACCTTAAAAATTTAATAACAGTCTCTTAAGTGTAATTTGCTTAAACTAGATATCCTAATGTATTGTAATTTTCCTTACTAAGTGATTCTTTTGGCTAGGAATGATATGAGAACTCTGTAAAACATCTCTTGAATGATATTATTTTGCTAGTTTGAAGTGTCTAGAATCTATTTGCTCCTTAATTTGCTTCATGTAATGTTAATGGATCTCAGTAAGTCATTGGGCTTCATTGTGTTAGCTGATTAGTCAGACTGGCACCAGACCTATCCTGCAGCAGTATTTAGAGGATATAATCATAAATCTACTTAGCATGTTCTCTTTGGAATGATTTACCCCTGAAAGCTGTGGCTCTTGGTATCTTTGGCTTCAGATAATGAGAAACCATCTCCTCCCAACTAAATCAACTTACACAGACACAGAAGGTGGTTGTGTTTCATGGTATTTTAAGAAAGAATGTTAATAGGATGCCGCAAGGTCTGCTTCACATATTTATGAAGATCAACTTTATACAGGATTTGCAGGCTCTTGCAGTATCTTGGTAGTGAATAGGTGGCTCTTTTTAGATCACCTGCAATAGTTCATGCATTTACCAACAATGCAGCTTTAAACTAGCTTCAGTGCAGATTTAGATATTTTTTTGTTCTTGGTGTCAGTGTGGGTTAAGGTCTTTCAACATTAGACCTCTCACCCAGCTGACCCAGCCAGGGTTGTTCATGAACTGGCTTGCATCCCAGCAGCAACAAGCCATGTGCTGCTGCTGAGAAGGTTCTGCAGGGTTCTTCTCCCACCACGCTGGGGACAGGAAGTTGACTCAGCCTGGCCTCATGTGTGGGGGTTTATGAGGTTTGACAGGAACCACTAATTTGATGCGCTCAAAGTCACACCGCCAAAGTCTGATCAGGTGATCTTATGTTGCACCGTGTTCTCTCACCCTGTCCAAGCTCCTTGCTGGCTGTATCCCACCATCCTGTTGATGCGTGCTTCCTCTACTCCTGATGCCAATCTTTCCCTGTGCTGATGTGGCTACTCATAATATGACCCAGCTCTGCTCATCCTGTCACGATGGTTCCAGTCAGGGCCCTCAGACTCAGCTGTGACTCTACCCCCAGCAGCTCTCTGGAAGCACATTACTTACTGCCAATGCAGACTTCGATCCCGACTACAACTATTTTTGGATCCTTGAAGTCTCTGAACTGCATGGTATCCCTTGTTTCCCCACAAACTCTTCTGTCAGGCTTCTGAATTGTGTTGGTGGTCCCACACAACGCATGGTGTGCTTGTACACCCAAGCCTTGAACCGGCCCGGAAACACAGATTTGTCAACTTCAGTTAGCCTTGAGGTTTCTGCAGGTCTTCTGGATAGCAGCTATACCCCTCTGGCTGCCATCACAAAACTGGGTCCCCCTGGGTCTTGAATGGTTCTTGGGACAGTGTTGGGATGGCTCTTTTCTGTGAAACAGAACTTGTCTGTTTGATCCTTTCTTGATCGTCAGGGATTTCGATTTTGATGGTTTGAAACACATCTTTGCCCATGAAATGAGCTTGTCAAGCCTTTGTAATATCTACCTGCTGCCCGGGACTGATGTTGTGGTGGCTGTCAGGACATCCATGAAGGTTATGACTGGGGGCAACCTCAAATAAACATTGCAATCGCAATAGTTTTTGTATAAGACAAGCATACACTATATTCCAAACAAGATTCAGCTGTGCTACGGGCTTACTCATAAAATGTTGGCTGTCCACACTGGAGAAATTATAAACCAAAGCACTGGACAAATAATACAGCACCTCTTTATTGCACTAGATGAAAATCTGATGTTTTTGAGAACATGTTACGGCTGGTGGAAGTAATGTCTGGGGACCTCCAGAGTCATTAGCATCTATCAATCCATTACTTCCTGAGGAATTTCAATTTGGGCAAGAATTTCAACTTTGGGCAAGCTGCTAAAATCTAGCAGCTCCCTTTTTCAGATGAGAATGGTGACTAAATGTCATTTTTCCCAGTTACTTAGATGCACAAGACTGTCATTTGTTTATTTCTGCACATAAAAAGCTTGATGCTAAAAATGAAATCCCGCTGGGTGGAAGATGTGTTGTGCAGGGTTTGACACAGTGTGACACACCTCCTTCTCAGCAAGAACTGTTCTTATTTTATCTACAGTATCTTTTAACAGTCTGACAAACATCAGAAAAGACCTCTTGTGGTTTTTATCACTTATTATATATCATTCTTATTAGAGAGCTGTGGTGTTGTGGTTAGAGCAACAGCTTTGAGCCCGAAGGGTCGGAGGTTCACATCCTGGTTTCAGGGTAGAGTCAGATGGGTCAAAGGCAGACAAAAGAATTTCCCTATGTGGAATGAATAAGGGAATTATTATTACTGCAATACGTTTATAAGAACATTGAGAATATTGGTATGAGATCAATTATGCACCGATCAGCCACAACATTAAAACCAATGGCAGGGGAAGTGAATAATACTGATCATCTTGTGTCTGTGCAATGTTCTGCACTGGAACAAGCCTGAACAACAGAGGCCCCTCCCCTCAACCCATAGGACCCAAAGGCCCCTACGAACAACATCCTGTTACCAGACACCACAGGACACCCTCAGAAGGCCCATGTCCGTTCTCTGATGAGTCACAACTGGTTTGGAGACCTCCACAATATTATAATTAGGTCATATGTTATGCCTGATTGGTGTATATCTCTACATAAACTCTGCATTCACTACATACAGCCACATTTATCTGCAGATGTTATAACTCACATTTTACTCAAAATTTAACTGTTGCACATACAGCCATGTATCAGTCAGAAAAGAACATACAGCGTACATGACTATAAAAGTGCCAGTCTTCAGAACATTTCAGTCCTGGTTGATTTGGTGACACTAGTTACAGGTTCTAAAGCTAAACAGTAAATGTGGTTGTGAATTGTTGTTTCAGTAAATGAGTCATAATCAGCAGTTTTTCCTCCTTCTGTGAGCCACCGTGGTCTGATTTTATGCAGCAGGCCGCAGGAGTCTGTGAACAGCACTAGCTGGAGGTGTGCAGCCCGTCACCTGCTGCTCTTCATAGCAGCTCACTTGTGTTTTGCCAGTTAAATGTGCAGCTGATCCAGCTGATCTGAACTTTTTATCTGTCATCTGACGACGATAAACATTCGGCATTCATGCTGCATCTGTTTACAAAGCAGTAACTTAGTCCAGACATGTCATAGTGTTACTCCTGATGGGTGTATGTCAGCAGTAGCTACAGCAGGCTATACTATCTGAAACTGAAGAGGGTGCCAGTTAAGTTCACTTTTATTTGAATAACCACAACAACAATCTACGTTGTCTTACGGAGCTCCTTTGAAGTCTGAAACGTTCAGAGAAAGCTCGAAGGTGACCCGGAAATATTTATGGTCTTCACGTTTCCTTATAGTTGCTATTTGAATTGCGCCTGGTCCTCTTACAGGAGTGCTCCTCCGTTCATGTGATTCGTGCTCTGCAGACTCTGCCTTTAAAGCCAGTGTAAAGTGATACTTATGGGGCAAGGGAGGGAGGAGCACCTCAGAGCAGCGACTTCCTAAAAACATATTCCCCTGCCTTTCTGGTATGTGCACGAGACTCGGAGAGCTGTTGGAGAGGGCAGGTTAAAGTTTAGTTAAAGATTGACTCCACAGACTGAACTCGGCTCCTCCGTGGCTCACTGACCCGCTCCAGAACCGCTGCTTTCGCTTTGGCCGCGGTGGGGTGGCTGCTCACGCGAGTCGTGGTACTCCTGGATGGAAACGGACAGTCTGCTGACCGGGACCGGGACCGGGAGCGGAGCCTCCGGGGATTATGGCTCTGGGTCGGGCAGCAGACGGACGGACTCTGTCGGCCGGGAGCTGTGCGCTGTTGGTGGGAACGCAGGTGAGCTGGGTTGGTGGTGAGGCATTCAGGTCTCAGCGATATGGGGAGGAAAGTTCGCAGATGAGAGAAATGACAGAGGAAACTAGAGCCCAGCTGGCCAGATAGTTAGGTAGGTGTGAGATGAAACAATGTGATCAACAAGAGCTTTACGCCAGAGCAGCCAGGGGCCTTTAAATGCTATCCTGTAGGGCAAGGTGTTCCTGACTAGTAATAGATCTGTAAATACGTCTTGTTTTCGTCGGATCAGAGTGCTTTGTAAATACGTAAAGTTGTAAACTATTGCCGTCGGATGAATTTAACAGAGTAGAAAAATCTGTTCCCCCACTATGGATGAAAAAATGTCATCGAGTAAAGACACAATGAACGGTCAAATATCACCTGCATGTTTTCAGTTCCATTCTGAACATCACACGGCTTTGGGTTACAGTGCTTCATCTCTGTAACATCAGACCTACTGTAAATCACTTTAAGGTCATTCAGCTTATAGTGTGTGCTGCTGACTGCATTCAGGTGCATTACTAGTTCAGAGTCATCTTATGACTTCTGAAATTCCAGCTGATTTTGGTTAAATGAGTTTGAGAAAAGATGTTCACGTGGACAGTCATAAAAGACTTCTCATTACGTTCTAACAGTTTTAAAACATGGATAATATAAAGGTTGCTCTGCAAGCCGTATGGGGTTTATAGGTCTATGGCGATTCCAACTGAATTCAGTATTGACCTTCATCCTGGGTAGAATTATTTTATTATTGTGAAAAGGAACAACTAGTTTGTCCTGTATTAAAGACACAGCAGCAGTTTCTGTCATGTTGTCAGTTTTCCTCAAACTACAGCATATGGGAGAGGAGTCTTAATCTTCTAACAATCCATTCTGGACATTTCAAATATAAGGCGACAGTGGCTAGAACCCAGCTCATGTGGAGGGATCCATCTACTTGAGGCCAGCCACGTGGAGACAGAAAAAGAGAAAGGGGAGAGGATGAGAAGAGTGCAGTAGTATAGTATAGATAGTATCTATCTATCTATCTGTCTATCCAATACGTATACACCTGTTATATGTACTTGACATATATCTGATTAAAGCCTGCATAGCATATAGTCTAATCATGACACACACAGCTAATAAAATACCATACAGCAGTATCATACCATAGACATCAAGAGAAAACAAATTAGACAGGTTGCTAGTATGTTTGTTGTGTTTCTTATTTAAGAATTTTCCAGATGTTCATTCAGCTCCTCATTTTATGTCGAACTAGCTGAAGTTATGTTCTGCATACGGTCCAAAGAACATTAAACAGGCAGTGAATAAACTGAGCTGATTCAACTCAATATCTGTAGTATGAGGTTTTACACAGTTATACTGAAAAAAAAAGCATCACACAGGCGTAAAGTCTGGGACTGCTCTGCGTTTTAAGCATACACCTCTCATTTAAACCGAACTTGGTCCGGTCCGTCCACAAAACATCCACAATTATTTCCGGTAGTCCCCTGGCTTGTCCACATGATGTTGGTCAAACTGCAGACTGGCAGAAGCGTTCTTTCTGAAGAGCAGTG
>JASGAT010392014.1:0-29806 GCA_030220025.1 Chelon auratus | reverse complement strand
TCCACCATGCGATCTCTGTCTTGATGCCTCTGTTAATATTGTAAATTTGCTAAGTCAATAAAAAGAACTGGATCTGAATCTTGAAATAACTGAGTGTTGATTCTTTACTCAGGAACCAGCAGCTGGTACAAACTGCAGCCATGTGGCACCTTTAACTCTGATAGATTTTAACCCTGATGGTCAAATGCAGCTCATCTGGCTGTTTTTGAGTCTGGAGTAAAAAAACTAAACTCTCATATGGTTTGAAATCTGCTGTGATTTAGTATTTTTTATCCTTTTATCCTTTTCCTAACTTATAAGAACATTTTCAAGCCCTGTTTTACGTTTAGATTATAAAGCTTTAACAATAATATGAATGTTAAGAATGGGTATAAAACCCAGAACAATGAAATAAAACATAGTTCAGTGATTAAACATTTGCTTATACTATACAAGTTATACTATACAAGTCAAGAAACTTTATTTCTACATTTGAGGAACACGGCATGAGGCCTGCGTGGTAATGTTATAAAGTCTGTTAATATATTTTTGAATCATTCTGTAAAGTCAAACAAAGAGAAATGCAAAGGGAAATGTCCAAAAACCACACGTGTTCAAGAAGCATTGAACTACATGATGCACCGCCTGCATATGACCACCAGAGGCCTCCCTTCACCTGCAATGACAAACCTGCAGGTCTGACTGGGACAAGAGGAGGAGGAGGAGGACAAGCTGGAACCGGCAGGTCATGGGCGGGTCCAAAGAGTGTATGTGTGTGTGTATGTGTGTGTGTGAGAGAGAGAGAGAGAGAGAGAGAGGAACCTGTTGGAGTCATTTGGACTTGCCCCTTCAGGAATAGGAGAGAAAAAGCAGATGAAGCAGGATGGTTCAGACTTTTACTGCAGGTAAAACACAACTCTCTCTCTCTCTCTCTTTCTCGCTCTCTGTCTCTGATTACTCCGGTTGGTTTTGGATTTAAAAACTAAAAAGCTAACAGAACCAAAATCTGTTTCCTTTTAGCTCTGAGACACAACATTTGGTTTGGTGTGTGTGTGTGTGTTTGCTGTGCTTGTGTGTGTGTGGTCGGGTGTGTTTAGTTCAGAGAAAAACACCATGTCCCGATTTAAGGCAACACACTGAGCATGTGCGGGAAAAATGACAAAAATAAAAAGTGAATCAGGCAAAAAAAAATTTAAAAAAAAGAAGAAGAAGAAGAAAACTTTGTTGAGCAATGACTGAAACACGGAGTATTTTAAGATAGTTTCATGTGGAAATGGGAGGATTGGAAAAAGAAAAGTCATTCTCGTCGTGGACTAACACCAACGTGTCCCTGAACTGTTCAGATGTTTTTAAAAAGACTTTTGATTCATAGACGCGGCAGTTGAAGGACTAAAGGAAGAAAGAAGCTAAAAGAACAACTAGTTCACAAAGTTATTTATCTATAACTAATCTTTTAGCGATAGCAACAACCTGCTAAACACATACTAAAAAATACAATCAGTAACAATTATTCACATGCACTACATGTTTAGATAAATGTCAGTGTATGTGTTGCTTATATTCATCCTTAACATGTAGAAAACAGACTGTTTTTAAAAGGTTTAAAACTGGTTATTTCTGCATGTACGTCATAAAACATCTAATAAGACAGTAATCTTTACATTTTGATAAGATTGTTCTCACAAAACGTCACATCTAAAGATTAAAAGAACTTCCATGTTCACGTCACATGTGTCTAACTTACAGCACGTTTCTCTTGTCAAATATTTCTGCTGGAAATAGTGTCGTCAGATTTTTATTTATGTGTAAACTGCGGTATGTGGACATGCTTCCATAATGCATACAAAACACACACACGCTGAAAGAACAAGCGTTTTACAACACAGTATGGACTCGTTTTACAGTGAAAGAATCTCGGCTACGTGTTGACACTATGGATTCAATCCTTTCCAGATTTGCAGTGCATGCTGTGTGTTTACTGTATGTACCACCTGGGGACGTCAGCAATCACCCATCCATTTTAGTAATGTTGGTGATCGAACCCCATGATGTTGGGTGGAAAGGTCAGGGAGGTAAACCCTATCTGTTTAGTCACTGATCACTTCAATGGGTCGCCATGGTAACTGGCCAGTTAATAAACCTTGAGCTTTGGTCTAGAAGGGTTTAATCTGTGATTGATTTTAACATTGTTTCGTCGACGACCAATCGGAGAGCAGCGTTTTGAAGCAGGGTCTGAGTAGAGGAGGTTCCCAGGGGACTGTTAGCGTTTTAGTCAGTGTCCTTAGCTGCTTTTGAGGAGGTCCGTTGAAAGAGATTGTAGAACATCATCAGGAGGTTGTGGTTGGATTCTAGAGGATGTAAAGATCCTTCATGAAGATGGAACCACATTTTTTTTTTTTTTTTTTGCTGGGGGGTGTCTTTGAGGAGGTTGTAGAGGGTTCGGGTTCTTTCTGAGTCCCTTGAGTGGGGTTGTCGGGATACTGTAGCAGTTTTTATTGGTTCATGCAGTCTTTCTGCTGGTCTTGGAGTCCTTTGTAGAGTTTCTTTCAGCATTTTCAGACTCAGTTGTGCTTTCAAATGTTTCAAAGGCATTCAACGGATATTCAACGAGAGATTGGTGAAAGTGGTGTGGGGGTTTGAATGAAGACAGCGAAGTCTTGGGGGTGGTTACTGAGGTTGTAGAGTAGGTTGGAGATGCCACTGAGAGTAGGTCTCAGGGAAAATTGTTGCTGGGGAGATTTGGGAGTTTTCTTTAGTTGACAATTATAATGAGGTGGTAGATATTTTTAGGAGGCTGTGGAGGAGTGTAGATTTCTGTGTGAAGATTGCAGGCGTTGCTTGAGAGGGTGCTTGAGTAGTAGTAGATAGACGTAAAGTCATTTAAATTTTCATTGAAAAGTCGGGGCTTTAAGAAAATAAAGGGTTTGAAATGAACCTTGAATAGATGCTAGAGGTCCTTGATGTCATTTAGAAAGTCATTGAGCAGGTTGTAGAGATCCATAATGAAGCTCCTGGTGTCTTTGAGAAGTTCCCAGATGTACTTAAGAAGGCTTATGAGGCCCTTAAGTGACGGAGTAACGGAGCATTAAACTCTGGTAACGTGCAGTTTGATGAACAGTTTGACAGCAGACAGCCAATCAGAGAGCCGCATTTTCTGTGTGTGCTGCAGATGTTTAGACAAACATGTTGGTGTTGTCGTCTGAAGTCGATGTGGTCAACTGTGTGCATTCCTGTGAAGCCTGTGTAGGAGTCAGCTGATGGATTTACGACAGTTATTTTTGTTCCTGCTGTTCGTGTGACCACACCCACTCTCAGGCCAAAGGTTGAACTCCCTGAGGATGAAGCCCACTGCGATTGGCTGCTGGGTTCACGATGTTTGTTTTTTTCCGGGGAAGTTCTCCTTTAAATGTTTCATCTGCTCTCATTGGTCGGTGGGGCGTGTCCTGCCACAAACCCTCGACCTCGGTTTGATGATTGACAGCTCCATTTATTTTTTCTTCAGTCCTGTGGTCGCCTAGAGCGGGGTGCATGTGTATGTGTGTGTGTGTGTGTGTGTGTGTATAGGTCACATACCAGCCTGGTGGTGTGGGTGTGGCTCGTAGTCACGGACAAACAGAGAGAGAGAGAGCGAGAAGGGGGAGGGGCAACTGCATTCCAGCATATCAGAGTCTCACACACCTGAAACTCACCTTAGCCAGGTGTGTTTGTGCAAATCAGGGGTTGTGATTTCAGAATTGGAACAGATTGAGTTAATTCAAGTACAAGCTTACACACAAGGTGTAGTAGATAAAACGAAACCACGTTAGTCAATCAGAGACTTAAAGTTTACTTTATGTCGATGACTAAATCAATGATAATTATCTGCAACGTCTAAAATCAATCACAGCGTAATCAAGCGGACAGCAGCACATCAACCAGGAACGTGGAGGTGTTACCAGGGGCCTACACTAAATCTTCAGCAGCTGAGGTTTTCTGAAGCTACGACAATCGGATGACATTTGATCTGTGATTTTTTTATATGTGCATGGAATAATCAAACAGTCCCGCTGAACACACCGACTGAAGTTACACTATTGTTCCTTCACAAAGACAGGAAACACACACATGCACACACACAGAGGGGTGGAGTCTATGCTGCCGTGTGGGCGGGTCTTCCACCACACAGGAAGAGCTGCTTCCCTCTGTAAACAGCTGGCCTGAGATCAGCCTCCTGCTATTGTTCTGTGTGTGTGCGTGGATGCCTGGCTCAGCGGCTGGCGGGCAGGAAGGTTCAGTTTGAAACTCACATCAGGAGACTGGACTGATTTTTTAACGTCCGTTTCAGACTGACAACAGTTGAGTAAATTCACTATCTTTGAAAGCGTCAGCAGGAAGGAGAACGTCTCATGTCAGCTGAAATATTGCTCAAAAAAGAACACATGAAGTGAATTAATCCTCCAGGGCAGCTAACAGTCTGCAGACTTCAGTTCAAGTATTAGACTCCGCCCACTTACCTGTGCTTCTCATGTAGAGGGGCGGGGCTTATCACTAAACAGGATTGGATTCTCCTGTGCTGCTGATGAGCTCTAAATGATGGAAAACTGACCAGGGGCTACTTTATGCAGTGATTGCGATAAAGGTAAAACCTTCATTTTTTTGAACGTCGTGTCAACGTTCAACTTACTGTTAAAGTTTTTTAATCAGTGCGTCACAGACTGGATGCGACCAGCTGCTGAATGCTGTGCTGTTTTGGTGAACTGTTTTTGAAGTCATGAGTGAAGTCAAGTGAGGCTTTGTGTTGCTTCAGAGCTGCCCGCGGAGTGCAGGGCTGATGGTAGTTTGACTTGTTCAGACATGAACACAGGAGCAGAGAAACTCATAACTGTCATTCTTCTCTGACATTCTGCGAATTCACTGTGCGATTCAGTCTTTGATCTGATTAACCTCTAGAAGCAGAGACTCTCTAAGAAATCAGAAAAGAGATCCATTGTGGTTTTGAGCTGGGTTGAACACGAGGTCAGAAAGAACCACCAACAGATCAGTCCGATAAAACAAACATGCTGTGAACATTGAGCATGGATCCTCTGTGTGTTTTAAGGTCTGCAGTTGGAGTTGTATCCAGTTGCCTCACAACACTGTTGTTTGCTCATTATCTGTTTTATGTTTTTCTTTGTTAACTATCTCAGTTGATTTCACTTTGAAATAAGAAATTTGAAGAAATGAATTGATCTTTTAAGGGGGCTGACGATCAGGTGTGACCTTTGACCCCTCACCTTCAGAGTCGTCTACCTGAGGTGGTGGGGGCCTGAGGAGCCCAAAATGGCAGCAACCGCCTCCCTGCTCAGTCGAGGTGAGTTAGAGGCGCGACAGCAGGAGTGTTAGCATTAGCCTTTAAACATTGCTAATCTTTCTAGTTGTAGTGCTGTCAGAAGTAGAAACACAGCTAAAGTACTAACAGTATCATCAGTTAAAGTAGCAGGTGAAGGTAATTGCAGCTGTCAGAAGAATAGTATTAGCAGTGGAGCTAGCAGTGACATTAATAGTAATGGTGTTAGCAGAAGCAGTTAAAATGACAGAGACAATGATGACCATAGTTAGCATTAGCATTAACCAGACTTCTACTCCCTACTTGTTCTTTCAGGTCTGGGTCTGGTCTTGGTGGAGTTCCAGTATGAGTACAATGGACGGGACGGGGAGCTGGTCTCCATCAAACCCAATGAACGCTACGTCTTGCTAGCAAAGACCAACGACCACTGGTGGCAGGTCCGGAAGGACAACAACTCCAAGCCCTTCTACATCCCAGCCAAGTACGTCAAGGAGCTGCCGGCGGACTTCCCCTCACCGCTGGACTTTGCTGATCCACCCAGTCTTGAACCGGTGCTGCATCCTGTAGTAGCTCCAGTCCCCGTCCCTGTACCTGTACCGGTCCCGGTTCCAAAGCCTGTGGAGGACTCCAGCGCCGCTAAAACTAAACCGGGAGATGAGGTGACGATCCGGCTGAGACCTGACACCTCCACCAGACACCTCAAAAATGAGAACCGTATGTCAACATTTGGTGTCCCACTGGACTTCCACGACCAGATCCCTGGGGGGGTGCCAACCCAGAAGCATCCCAGTAACCCTCTTGCTGGTCCTGCAGACACTGGAACCACATCAGGGACTACAAACATGGTAGATAGCAAAAAGCATCCACACCTCTCGGGGTTTGTGGACGACCACAAGGATTCTGGGAAACCTCGAGTTCCCAGCTTCAGTCCAGCAGACCCGCTCTCCACACCTCGGCCCCAAACACAGCCCATACCCGTGGAGACGCCAGTAGTCCCCCCTCACAACAACCTCCACAACACATCCTCACCGTCCGTAGGTCACCACAACGACCAGGAGTCTCCTATAGAGCCAGAGGAGGAGGAGGAAGAGGAGGTTGCAGAGGAGGAAGAGTCGAGCATAGAAGAGATTGTGGAGGAGGGGGATTCACTGAAAGATCAAGATTCAAACCACATCTACGAGTCCATCCAGGACCTGAACCTGGACGTGGAGGCTCTGGTTGGAGGAAGAGCGAGTCCAGGAGCTCCCCCTGAATGTGAACCTGAACCTGCGCCTGCACTGCCCCCGAGACAGGTAAGACACCTTTCAGTCCATGTTCCTGTGAAATACCGTCAGTCACCGATCAAAGATCAGAACAGGTTCTGAATAGGTCCGGTGAGTCATGATAAAAAAGATACTCAAAGTCAAATTCATCTTCATACCAATTCATGAAAAACAGAAAGATACCAAAATCTATCATTATAGGTATGAATAGAAATGAAACACCCGGAGTAAGACTAGTCAAATAAATTCCAGTTCAAAGTGCTGCTCCATAAATGACTGATTATTAGTTTCATAAAGATTTGACCTCCTGAACATTGTTCTCAAGTAATACGCATCTGACAGGAAGGAAACATCGAGCTGAGACAGAAATAGCAGCTAATCTGACAGAATGAATACAAATATGTTTTTAAGACACTCATTATTCATTCTCTATATAGTCAGCTGAAAAACCACTGTTGTTTCATTTTATTTTATTTTTTTCAAGAATCCAACACGCATGTCTTCTTGTCGGGTTTAAAAAATGCAATAAGAAAATGTGGTATGGACATTTTGAATTTGATATTTAATTTGTCTGATTTGTGCTACCTCAGTAAAAGTAAACGGATGTTTTTGTGTTGCACTTGATAAGCCTGTTGTAAATACAGTAGCATGGCAGCGAGAAAACTGAAGCTCAGAGCCAGAATCAGAGTGACTATAAGTTGCGTCTGTCTTTTTTCGTGAGACAGCCTCTTGGAGACTCAGAATCACATCTGATCCCTGTTGTTGTATTTTGTGCAGTGAAGTTTGTGAAAGCTGGAAATGTCTCTGAGTTGTTTCTTTCCTAAAGTCACATGTCCGTGAGTCTGTTTCCTGCCTGATCTGAGAGTTGGCAGACACCAACGCTGATGAAGAGATTAATCATTTATCAGTTGTTGGTGAAATGCATTGCAACAGAAGTGATTAAAGTAGATCAGGACGGTCACATTTCTTCTTCCAAAATAAAAGCCCTCTGCGGTCACTTCCTGCCGCGTTGACAGGAAAGTCAAAGAAGAAAAAGAAAAGGCTGCTTCCTCTTTTTATTCTTGTCAGAGCAGAAACAAACTGCTGAATCTTGACCTCCAGGCCTGCTGAAAAACATTTCATTTTCTATTTATTGGTTTTGTTAAAATTTTCAGTCAGTCTTCTACTTTTATTTATCGTGCTTTTTTTTTGGATTTAATATCAGTTTTTTAGACACTAAACATCTGCTCTAGTGTGGGGGGTGGGGGGCAGTTCAGGGTCTGGTGATGTCACAGCAGGATGTGATGATGTCAGCAGGATATAGTGATGTCACTCCGAGCAGGATGTGTTCAGTTTCGGACAGGAAGCTGGGGAGAGGGCAACGCGGCAGCGACACCTGCAGGATGAAACGGGAAACAGTCCCACAGTAACCTGACACCGTTGTGTGTGTGTGTGTGTGTGTAACTGGTCTGACTGGTTTGTAATTGAATCGCGTCTTGCATGTTGGCTGCAAAACACCGTGGACTCACTGTTGAAACAGAAGTGTCAGTTTAAGAACTTTTTCTACTGCATTTAGTTGAGACACAGACTCATCTGAGCTCAGTGAGGCCGTTGTACTGTAAATTAAGCTGTGAGTGAAAGTCCTGAGATAAATAACCCACGCTTCAGCTCCCGTCAACCTTCTTCTTTAGTTGCACAACTTGAAGTCGTTGCAGAGGATACATTGAGTTTGAACCACTTCAACTGACGTTTTTAAACATTGAGTGAAGCTGAATGATAACCATTCGATAAGTAGTTCAGGCTGACCACAGAGTCAAGCTCAGCTCACAGGCCCAGCTGATAGTTCATCTGTAAATCAGCGCAGATTTAAGTTGCTTTAACTTTCCTTCTCTCAGGAAGCTGCTTTGGAACCCACCTCCACCCCAGCTCCTCCTTTAATGCTGTGTTTGTCCATTAATGTCAATGCTGTGTCATTGGCTTGCTCTGTTCTGTACTTTTCTGTTTATCCACTTCAAGTTGAACTACTTCACCTCTCATGCCCGGCTTTGTTTATTGTCTGAGTCTGACTGGTGTTTGAACCTCTTTCAGAAATTATTAACCCTTCTAATTCACTCAGCTAAGGAGTGGCCCCATAAACTTTGTTGAAAAGAATATACGTCACATGACGAAAGATATAGGGCTTACATTTCTGAACAAACAAAAGAGAAGTGTATCCAAGTCACTGCCACTTTAAATGTATAGATACAGATACAGAAAGCTTTATTAATCCCCAAAGGGCAATTCAGTTTCTACAGTCCACCATCTAGACATACAACCATTCACACAAGAATAGTATATAGCAGGAGTGGCATGATATGGCCTGGGTCCAAGTACAATTAATGAGCAATAAACATCAGGAAGCAGAATAAATAATGATAAAAAAGAATACGATTAACAGCTTGTCCTGATAGAGAATAAAGTAAGATAAAAATAGCAGCCCAGAATAAAAGGTAATATGTAGTTATTAGAAACACATATTAGTAACTAAAAAAATGAAAAGTTGCCAAGTTAAAAAATTAATAATAAATAACTGAATAAATAAACGCATCAACATAAAGTGTGTCTGCTGAAAGAACTGAAAACGGCTGAAGAAGAGATTGTAGTGAATCCCTGATACCTGCTCCAAGACATGATGACCGCTGGACATGTTTTTCCACAACCCCTCTGAAGGTCACTGTGGTGTCTGGTTCAAAGATGTCAGCCACAGAACCTTTAAGTCCATGAAGATCTGAATTAGACATCTTCCAACAAATCTGTTTCTGGTTCCTGGTTTGTCCTTCTCTAGGTGCTCAACACAGCGGAGCTCCCCATCAGGTTTCAGAGTCTCCTCCTCAGGAGGAGTCTCCAGATCCTTGTTTACCAGCTGGATTACTTTCAGTTAACCCTCTGAGCTTCACATCAACACACTGTGATGAACCTGCAGGGCTGCTGAACAATAAGAACCCTAATGAATATGACTCTGATCAGATTATTGGTGCTGAACAGATATTCTTTTATTCTCAGTGTTGTTGTTTTCCTCTTCCTGCTGTAGAACAGCAGGCGACAGCACCGGGTTGTCTTTTTGCCTTGTCTCCAAAGACCAGAAATTAAAGACCAATGGACGAGCTGACGTTTCGTTTTGTAAAATGTTTCCTGAACACTGTGATCAACATGGTACTACACTCAGTCTGTGTGTGTTCCAGGATGAGCTGTTTGTTTTAACACGCAGGGAACTGCAGGGAAACGTTGTCAACAGTAAAGCACCAGAAGTCTTTGACAAACTTGTACAAATTCTTTAAAAAGGTCCTCTGAATGTTTGAGCAGGATTAAACCCAAGGATCAGCTTGTAGGCCGATGTAGAGCAGGAGTAAATAGATAATGGTCAGATTTGGATGAATTCAAAAGAATCATTCCCAAAAATGTTCAGACTACCCACCGAGGAGGGGCGTGGCTACATGTATATGGGCGGGGCAACCGCCTGCACGGAGACAGGGGGGCGGGGCTACATCCTGCAGAGATCTGTCAGTCTGACAACATGAAACATGTTCAGTTACATACTGATTTTAATCAGAATAAGAAACATTCTGGCTTTTTGTCTGAAAGAGTTTGATGCAGGACAATCCTCACAAATACTAAAGCAAACAGATGTCTTATGGGTAAGTCCACTTTCATTGGCTAGTCCTTTAAGATTTAATGTTTCAGAGTTGAAGCTGAGCTTTCAGCTGACAGCACATGGATTTGTTCAGATTCATGTGAATGTCACTTATTGTTCAGCTCCAATACAAGACGGTTTAACATTCATATCTGAACCTGGGCTCGGCTAGTCTGATACAGCTTTGTTTAATGCTGCAGGTCTCAGGACTGTCTGTATCACAGGGGACATAAAGATAATAAAAATAAGAAGAATTTGACATTCAGTTTACAGCTTAAAGAAATATCTGTCAGAAAGGTTTTTATTGTTATATGTGCGCGAACATTACTCATGCTGGGACGAGAAGTCTCAAAACGGAGATTAAAGACTAAATGAAGACTTAATTTTCAGAATAAGTCGTCAGTGAAAGAGGGTAAAGCTGTGTGATGTCCTCAGAAGTCCCGAAAACATGGCTGTATGTGTTTGTGTGTGTTTATAAAACATGGGAGGAGTTCTTCCTGTTGGACATCAGCACGTTCTCCCAGAGAGAGAGGGAGATGATTGTTGTTAATGAGGACAGAAAGCAGCGGAATTTGTACATAACATGAAAAAGTCACGACATCTCATTTCATTATTTATTTATTTGGTTTTATTATGGGATTTTTTAAAAAACCTGGTTCATGTTGTCAGACTGTAACTGGTCCTGAGTTCTCTTAGAGTGACATTCAGTCTGTTTTGAACTTTTCTCCCGTTCATTTCTGGTCTCTGTTGGTCATGCTTACTTTAGAGCTCGGTTGAAAGATTTGAAGAAAACTGAGCTGAAAGTATTTGTGACATAAAGATGAGGTGAAATTGTTGAATAGATTTATGGCTACATCTAGTAACCTGGATGATAACTTTCTCTCTCTGCAGGAACAGAGCTCGCTCGGCCCCAGCTCGCCCATCTACGCCAACGTCTCTTCTCTGAAGAAAACATCTCCGCCTCAGATACCTGTCTCTGCAAACTCCCCGCTGTCGCCTCCGTCGTCAGACCCCGCCCCCTCCATGTTAAGTCACACCCCGTCGTCTTCAGGCTCCTCCTCCTCCAGCATGATGAGCCCCGCCTCCCCAGTGAGCCCACAGGACGAATGGCAGGTAAGGCGACGTCGGGCAGGTGTGTAGAGTTTTCACCGCTTCACTGAGCGCTCTGCAGTGAGGAGAGACTAAAACTAAAAGGCACTGAAGCGGGCACGTGGAATTTACTGAGAGGAGTTGAAGCGGCGGTTGTGACTGAGGTACTGAAATTGAGAGATGATGTTTAAAGAATGACTGAAAGAAAAGGGGGAGGCAAAAAAAAAAATGTAAGCAGTGAAAGGAGAGGAAGTGGCTGTTGTCAGGAGCAGAATTGAGTTAACACGATGAAAGAAGCTGAAGTGGCAGTCCAGGCACACAACGGACAATCACAACAGGAAAAAAGAAGCCTGGAATAAGTGAAAGTTGAGATAGTAGGACTTGTTGAAGTGTAATGAGATTTACCTTGTTGAAGTGTCATATGAGATATTAGCAATAAAAGATACTAAAGTGAAAGGATATGAAGTGGTAGATCAAACTGAAGGAGAGGAAGATGACAGCATCCACAGGGTTAGCTTTGACAATGACAAGAAAAGCTTAGAAGGAGTTGAAAGGAAAGAGTGACACTGGTCACGTGCAAAGTGAGAAGTAAGCACTGAGGACAGTTGGAAGTGTTGATGACGTTGAAAGCACAGATTAAGCACCCTGCTAAATAAGACATGCCATTGTTTAGTTTTTATAGTTTTGTTGAACACTTGTATCCTTATTATTTCCGTATTAAGGTCTCACATTACTTTGAGTTTGGATTCTGCTGCGTTCATGTTACTGCAGCTCAGAGGTAATTAAAGTTTGATCAGATGTAATCTGAGCTCGTCGGGTTTCTTTCAGTCATCACATGAGCAGTTACAGCTTACGTGCTTCTAAGGAAGGGGAGGCCGGTCACTTCTTTGCTTAGCACAGTTGTGATATTTAGGCTGAGTCCTGAGAAAAAATGTCCTTCTTGCTAGAACCGCACCGTCTATAGAGCTCTGAATTGTCTGTTTAAACCGTTGTTTACGAGTAAACCTTTCTTGTTCAGGTGCACACTGATAAGGACAGCGGGAAAGTGTTCTATTATAATCCTGTGACCAGACGGACCACCTGGTCCGACCCACGCTCCCCTCAATCCCCGGTGTCAGGAGGCGCGGACCAGTCCAGGGGGAGGGAACAGGGTGGACAGCTGATCTCCCCCTCCTCTCTGCTCTCCCCCACCTCCTCTCAGGTACAAACCACCACCTTTCCCTGCATTGTCGGGGACGAACTAACACGCTAACAGCCTCCTCCTTCCTGTCAGGGTTCTATTGGCTGGGAACAGCTGACGGACGAAGTCTCGGGGAGATTTTACTACCACAACCCCAGCACAGGAGCCGTGTCCTGGACTGCACCAGAGCCACTCCCCTCGTCATCCCCCCCTGGACCTACAATTTACAGGAGGCAGGACAGCAGCCCGGTACAACTCTGGTTTAGATCATGTTTCAGATCAGTAAAGTCAGAATATGTTGGTGATAGACAGATGCATTTTAAACAGGAAAAATGATTTTTGTTCATTTGATTGTTTTGAAGCCTCCGCTGCCAAAGGAAGATTATCCTGTAGACAATGACAACATCGATGCCGTCTTTACACCGGTATGACACACAGACTGAACATGAAGTCCACTTTTATTTCACATGTGAATCTTTTATTGGATTTGGTGGACTGACCAGAGTGTTGTCCAGCTTTTAATATCCAGCTTGTGCCTGCTTCTTTTCCCAGCAACCTCACCAGCACGTGGGCCCGATACCTAGAGCTCAGCTGGACCTGAAGGACACGAACAGCTCCCACCCGAAGCAACAGGAGGTATCAGTGGAGATAAATCAATAGATCAGTGATCCTGTTGGTAAACCAAGTGGCTGGTGAAAGAAAGTTCAACCTGACTGATTGCTGCAACTTCTGTATGTACCCTAGAGGCCAATGGGAAATGGAGTTTCTGAGGAGGGAAACGTGCTGCAGATCAAGAACTGGAGACACAGCCTAGCCGAAGACGTGAGTCCAACCAGGACTTTTGCAAACTAGATTGTAACTTGTGAGCTTGAACCATCTTGCAGGACTGGGAGTTTGTAGACACTTTTTAAAGATCGTTGTCCATGTTCCAGACGTTTGCTCCGAGCCACAGAAGGAACGTCTCTGATCTCACTGAGGTGACCAACAGAAGACACTCCCCCGACAGTCCACAGGTATACACCGTTGTCTCAGTGTTGCTGTTCTCTCATTTACTTTCCATTTAGACCTACTAGTTTACCTGCCCTTCATTCATTCATTCATTCATTAAATAATACATTAATTCATGCCATCGTTCATTCATTCAATCATCTGTCAACGCCTCATGATGTCATCCTGTACTCCCTCATCAAGCTTTCTGATAGGTTCAAACTGAAGAGGAATCGATCCAATCCGTCAGCACCCCCCCGTCAGCAGCATGTAGGTCCTGGGCTCTGATTGGCCCTGAGTGTATGTTGGGTTGTCTCTGTGAGACATTAGGGGAGATTATACTACAGGTCTGGTTGTACTAACCTTTGTTCTAACACACAGAGTCTTTTATTTGTCACCTGACGGGAACTTTTTGGGCACTTCAGTCTCAGGGTGAAAGATTTTAATTGAAGGCGATGAACACTCTGAAGGTAGACGTCACTGAACAAGTGTGAAAATGTGCAGATTCGACTGTAAAACTTTTGCCCAGAAAGTTGCTCAGTATTTTGTTACTAACCCTCCTAATCACACATTAATAACCACTCATCATTTGGACTCTTCTGTTGGCACTGTTGTTCGTTTTTCTGTTGGTTCTGTTATTGGTTCTACTGTTAATTCTACAGAGAGTTATTCTGTTGGTTTTGTTGTTAGTTCTTCTGTTGCTTCTGCTTTTGGTTTTACTATTGGTTCTGTTGTTGATTCTGTTATTGTTTCTACAGAGAGTTCTGCTGTTGGTCTTACTGTTGGTTTCGTTGTTTGGTTATTTCGTTGGTTCCACTATTGGTTCCGTTGTTGTTTCTACTATTGGTTCCACTGTCGGTTCTACTCTTGGTTCTGTTGTTTCTACCATTGGTTCTGTTGTTTCTACTGTTGGTTCTGTTGTTCTGTTCTGTTCTTGGTTCTCGTGGTGGCTCTGAGATGTCTGTCCTAGGCTCAGTGCTACTGATCTTACTATCATTATGGACCCAATTTCTAATTTTAGGCTTAAATTTCTAAACAAATATCCATGAAACTTGGTTCAGATATTCATACTGGAGTCTGACAGTCCAGATAAGATCAGATCAGACATTTGTCTCAGACCACTAGAGCAAAAAGAGCGATCTAAACAGCAGCTATTGGACAAATGCGTTGATAGCACCGTAATGGATGCACCAAATAAACAAAAGTCATACATGTATTATATATGTACAGTATGTGGCAGAGATTCATATGTGACTGTGGATGTTAGCGTTCGGTCTCACAGAGCTGTTAACATGGATGTAGACTGTCAGTGTCAAATAAACTGGAAAGTGTGAGATGAGTTCAAGGATTGCACAACAAACCAGAATAAAGGCCACAGACTCTTAAAGGAGTAGACCTCAATAGTATCTTTAAGCTTAGAAAATGCTTAAAGCCTTCTTATGAGCCCTCTTGAGTTTAAAGTTTGTTTGCCTTTAGTTGTGCTCGTGAACTCATGAAATCGTGGGGTCTTTGAAAAGTTTTAAAGGTCTATGAGGATATTCTGCAGGTCACAGAGGATACATTAGGGTCATTGAGGAGTTTTGAGGAGTCTTTCAGTAGTCTTTAGGTTGTCTCTGAGTATGTTTTAGGCGGTCCTTGTATCAGCTTGTACAATTTCTGGGTGTTTAGGTATTTTAGAACGTTTCCGCGACTGATCAGACTAATGGATAAAAAATGAATGAGGTTAATAGGAAAGCCTTCAGGCACAGATACCCGCTCACTCACCGCTCCCATGTTTACAGAGGAGTCACATTTCAGAGCCGACCTGCAGGTATAGACAAAGCTTAAGACTCACCCCCCATGTCCGTGTCTCTACAGGGACACCTGCTGGAGAAAGCGGGAATCATCAACAAGACCAAAGTGGCTGATAATGGCAAGAAGATCAGGTGAGATCCAAAGACTAGAGCTTTTATTCTGCCTCAGTTTGTCTGTGAAGTCTTTAGAGAATGAAAACGTTCTCTGATCTCATCATGGGACATTCTTATGGTATAAAATATGAGTAGAATCATTTTCTGTCTGCTGTTTCTCACCTGATCTTTTAAGTACTTCCACACTGAGGAGCTGACACTTAGCGTTTGAGTTTTTGTTGCACAGGAAGAACTGGAGTCAGTCCTGGACGGTCCTCCATGGCGGGATCCTTACGTTCCACAAAGACCCCAAATCTGCTCCGACTGGAAGTGCCGTAAGAACCAGTCAAACACACTGGAACAGACCTGCAGAGGTCATCAGTGTCATCAGTGTTGTACTTATGTACAAGTAAACACTACAAATGTTAATTTTAAATATAAATATACAACTCTTACAGTGAGACTATAATAATTTTTAATGAAAACTGAATAGTAAAACATTCTGGCAGTAAACCCTTAAATGTTCTGTTTACATGGTGAACTGGATTACAACGTTTATACACAGTATGATGATGATGATGATGATGATGACAACTTCTTTTCCCTCAGATGAAGGCATCACAGATTGTCCCAGAGTACACTGTCGAGCTCAAAGGCTCCTCTGTGGGCTGGGCCTCCAAAGACAAGTCTTCCAAGAAGAACGTCCTAGAGGTACGTCATTCTGTTACCATGGTTACAGTCGGCGAATTTGGAGGTAGGAGCCAAAGTCAAGGAGGGAGTTTCCTTGAGGTACAAGTTTGGGGAACTTTGTGTTTGCGTAATATACATCACCCGTATCAGCTAGTGGGTTTTCTTCTTATTTTATACCTTCATGGTCTCTGGTCGACACACAGCTGCCGGCCTCTCCCTGAGTGGACGAAGCTTTAATGTAGCTACAGCCTGTTCTAAGATGTAACGGCTTAGTTTACCGTAATTTCCGGACTATAAGCCGCTACTTTTGTCACTTGCTTTGGACCCTGCGGCTTATACAACGGATATATGGATTCTTACAGCTAACGGTCACCAGGGCTGCACTAGAATGGAAACGCAAGAGCGAGACAAAACAAACCAAGTGAGCCCAAATTCAGTACAAGAGTTGCTTTTAAGTTAAAGGCGATCGATCTGGCTGACTTTTCTGGTATAGTAGGCTGGTTATCTTGATACAGTAAACGGCCGTGTTACTGCACCTTTACTGCTGTGTTGGCTGTGTTCGAAAAGGATGCTGGTTATTTTGTTGAGCAGCCGGGTTACTGCACTTTTGCTGCCGTGTTACAGGCAAGCACTTTTAAAAACGAATTAAATTTAGCCATTTAACGTTATTGCCTCGTCAAGCGTTGCAAGCTTTGTTTTTTTGTTATACTGCACTACTATGGTACTATGACTGCAGGAAGTGCGCTAGGAGCACACCGTTGTATTATTTGTGCATTGCACGAATGCTGTTTGTAATGTCAAAGATGTGAAAGTTTGATCGATTGATTATTTGATTGATTGACTGATTGATTGAAAGATTTATTGTGTTTCTCAAATGTAAATAAATGGGACGCTTTGCGTTTCCAAACAGTCATTTCTGTCCCAACAATTAAACATTAAAACACTAGCGGCTTATAGTCGGGTGCGGCTTATCTATGGAACAATCTGTATTTTCCCCAAAATTTAGCTGGTGCGGCTTATATTCAGGTGCGCCTTATAGTCCGGAAAATACGGTAAGTTTTTAGTGCACAACAACTGTGTATATCACTATATGCAGACGATGTCCTACTTTACTTATAGATACGGAAGCTGCAGGAGGTAGTTGGTTCTTCTTTTATCTGTTAATATGGTTGCTATGAGTACAGGAGATGTGCAGTCCTCCCCTATCGGACAGTCTTTTACTATGGTAAAAGCATCAAACCCGCTACGTTGTGTTGTTTCTGACCTCAGCGTCAACTGTTGTTGTGTCTGCAGCTGAAGACTCGTCAGGGCTGTGAGTATCTGATGCAGTACGACACAGAGAGCATCATCTGCGACTGGCTCAAAGTGATACAGGACACCATCAGGCAGCTGGTAACACAGCACACACTGCAAACACATTCATTAGACCTCCGTTCAGAGTTTTCCAGATAACCCTGTGGACTACAGATATTGGCACGGTCTCCTCATTGGTTTGTGTATTTCAGGAACAGGAACATCTGTCAGACGATGAAGACGACGGTGCTTCAGACAAAGAGGACAAAGACAGGAAGAGGACAAGTGAGTCATCTGTCTGGGAATTTAGACCTGGTTGAATCAACCTGGTTGTTCAGCCGAGTGTTCGGCATCGGCAGGTTGAGTTTTACTGAGTCAAAGCTCCAAAGATAGTCATTAATGTGTTTCCAAGATCAGAAATCAAAGTCAACGTGGAGGTGGAAATATTCTTCACATTTTTTTTCAACTGAGGTGAACAGACAACTTACTTTTAAATATACTACTCTTTTTTACAGGTGTAAATGTGTTATGTTCAGGGGACTGGCCCAACTAATTTTTATTTCTCAGGCACACAAAGGAAAGACTAAATTCCTATTTGCTTGCTTGTAAGTGAACTCAGCATGAAACATCAGAAGTGTAGAAGAAGAAAATTTGAAAAAATTTGAGACTTTTTACATCTTCTCCCATACTTAAAGATACTTGCTGATGACTTTCTTGGCAATTCAAAAATAAAAACCTCAGGAAGTTAAAGCTTTTACTTGTCACTGTGCTGTTTCAGCGACCAGGAGTACAGCAGGATCAGACTCTGAGCAGAGACGAGTTCGGACCAAACTGCGGCGCTTCCTCCAGCGGAGGCCGACCCTGCAGAGTGTGAAAGAGAAGGGATACATCAGAGGTAAAAAATTAGTCTGTCCGTGTTCTCTGAACTCTATTCGAACAAAAACAAACACTCTTTATTGTATTAGTTTTCCTCTTGTTTAATTTATCTGTCACATACTCAATCCGTGTGTCACTTTTACATTTAAGTATATAAAATGTTAGTGTTGATAGACGTTTGCCATAAAATGAGATAAATATAAAAAATAAAGCTCTCAAATAGATCTGACCAGACAAATACAAATATGACTTTATGAGATTTACCAACGTGTGAGAAATTTAACATTTTGAGTATATGTCTTGATTTGTGGAGTTCCCCAGGGTCTGACAGTAAGTCCTGGATCCCTTGATCTCTCCATGAAACCTTATTAAGATTCAAAGTCATGGTTGAATGCTTTATAAATCTTATTTCTCTTGTTAGTCAGACTATGGGACTGCGTGACAAATGTGATGGTTCCTCTGTGATGGTTCCACTGTGATAGTTCCTCTGTGATCTGATTTCATTTCGATCCTCTGAAGCAGTGCTTCATATCTTTTCTTCAGCACTTTCCTTGCTGCTGTAGCTCTGGACATTTTTAAGATCTTTTTTGCACCTTCTTTCAGACAATGTGTTCGGCTGTCACCTGGACACACTCTGCCACAGAGAAAACGCCACCATTCCCAAATTTGTGGAGAAGTGCATCAGAACAGTGGAGAGGAGAGGTAAACACACAAACATTAGTTCAGTGTTGAAAGAAACAAGCTCCCAAATCTAATTATCTAATTGGGCTATTGCATTCTTATATTAATGTTTCTGTAACAGATAAATGGAGGGACATGCATTGAACAAAGTCATGTAGTGCATTGCACAGTTATTATGATTATTTACTGTATATGTTGCAGCAGCACAAATATTCTGTAAACCTGCTTGCTGAACAGAATTTTTACAATTTCTTAGATCCGAGGTAGAAAAATGAAAGAAGTTCTATAAGGTTTATTGTGTACACGTATTAGAAATCTGAGGGTCTGATGTTATGGGTATGCATAAGCTTGAATGTTTGTCTGGTTCAGGTCTGGATGTTGATGGGATCTACAGAGTGAGCGGAAACCTGGCCGTGATCCAGAAACTGCGACACAAAGCTGATCATGGTAAGGTTCAGTTCATAATACATAACAATCAGCTGCTTTTCCTCTTTTTAGGAGTTGGACCTGCATAGTAAAGCACTTGAATGTTCATCATCTGTGTATTTCAATGTATGCAGATGATGTTTTACTTGTTGATGTAATTACAGTCCAGAGGGTAGCTACAGGAGATAGCTGGTTTCAATGTTTTATTCTTATTTTTATCCATCTTTGGTCCCTGCAGAGGAGCACTTGGACCTGGAGGATGGACAGTGGGAGGAGATCCATGTTGTCACTGGAGCTCTGAAGCTTTTCCTGCGGGAGCTTCCAGAGCCGCTGTTTCCATTCAGCTGCTTTGAGAAGTTCATCGCTGCCATCCGTGAGTACTCAAAGTAACACTAATACTCAGCCTGCGAAATGTGGCACCGGTGTTTAAACCATAGAGAAGGAAAATGTTTGACATGGTTTGGTAGCAGTCTTACCAGGATACGTCTGGATGTGAATGTCATGATGTTGCTGATGGACAACACAAGAATAAGGGTAATTATGAGTTAAAAACCTTGTTAGTGTGTGAAGGCAGCTCTTTGTGTTAATTTCTATGCAGAGGTCCCAGACTACAACCTGAGAGTCTCCTACATGAAGGACCTGGTTCAATCTCTGCCTCTGCCAAACCACGACACCATGGAGCTGCTGTTTAAACACCTGCGCAAGTGAGTTCACTCTAAGCTTCCTGTAGCCAGGACTAACCCACAGATCAAGGACTACTTTTTAGAAGGAGCTGTGGACTAGTGGTTGGAGACCATAGGGTCTCAAGTTCACATACCCCATGTCCACGGCTGATGTGCCTTCAGTTGATCTCTCTCTCTCTCTCTACACAGGGTGATTGAGCACAAGGACTCTAACAGGATGTCGGTTCAAAGCGTCGCCATTGTGTTTGGACCCACGCTGCTTCGCCCCCAGACAGAGTCGGCCAACATGACAATCCACATGGTTTTCCAGAGCCAGATAGTGGAGCTCATGCTCAACGAGTTCCAGACTGTTTTCTCCCCGAACCAGTAGATGAACCAGATGGAGTTCCTCTATAGAGTTCAAGAACTGTGAGGACCATCATGGAAACTGCCAATAATCTTCAAAGACCGTCAGAAACTTTGGATGCAACATTTCCTCCTTTCCAACTTTAGTTCACTTGGGACTGAACTGGAACCAGCTGGCTACATGATGCCGATATCTATATCTGAACCAAGTAGAACCCGAACAGAACCACTGAAACCTCTTAGCTGGTTCTGAAGACCCTGGCATCAGCTTTAAGGCAACCTACCAAAGGGAATATATTTTCTTGGCACCTAAAAAAAACACAGAACATCTCAACATGAACAAAAACTCTTCTTCATCAAATTCAACATCTTTGAAACTTGCAGACCAAGACACTTAAATTCAGACAAAATACAAGTTCGGGCATATTCAGTGCAGAGTGTAGCAGGTTGCCCACACCACACCTTACCACTGTGGCTTAAATGATCCCCTTTGAATTGGAATGAAACCCTCTTGAGCCCTGGATTAGTTTTCAAAAGCATGTACCTGGCACATTAAAATCCCTAAATCCAATTCCTGATTTCAAGATGAAACTACATCTCCAGGGTTCAAATGTGACGAGCTATCCTGAAGCCAAAGCAGCACTTTCACTTTACTTTCAAGGCAATACACCAAAGAGAACACAGTTACGGGACACCTCAATAATATCCAAACCAAATGTGTGGGAGCCCTCCCAAAGGTTTGGAACCTCTTTCTCACTCTTTCTCCTCTTGATTTTTCATCTTACATGCATGTCTCTGCAACTGTACCAAGCCTTAAATGACCCAGGTTTAACTGATTCTAGGATCTGAAATCCTTAAACACAGAGACATGACAAGCTGCAATGAAGCAACAGAACAATCATCAAACTACGGCCGACTTACAAAGAACTTTAAAACACTCCTTCAGACATTTAGACTTCCACGTCACATCTGTCTCCAGCATCCTGACTCTGTTCAAGACATTAAAGTCCTGCATCTGGATTCTCAGGAGCTCACACACCAAACAGGATTTACACATTTTCCATGGAAAGACTTAAGAGAATGAAAAGAAGTATTTGAAACCAACATGACCGTTCCCTCACAGCTGGAATAAAAGACGCTCAAATGGATACTGATGCCAGTACATCAACTATTTTCAGTTCTCCTGATGGAGTAAAATTTTTATTGATTTCAACCTTAAAATCTAAAATATAATGAGCATTGTGTTGTTTACTTGGGTATCTAACACCTGCCTTGATCAGGATGATCAACATGATTTATTACAGTTGTCCTGGTTTGACATCTGTGTGGATGATTAAAATATAACTTACAAATCTTTTAATGAAGAAAACCATCCTGACGTAGAGTGGCCTGGTGTCTGGAACGAGAGACACCTCCCTCTGTAACGTCTGGATGGATTCTCAACGGTCGGTAGAGGAGATCTACCTGTTTAGATCTAACTTCAAAGTATGTGTTCCCAGCTTTAGCAATACAGACTTTCAGTCTGTGTTGCATTAGTGACATTGGAGAACACAGAAACATCATTTTCTAAGTTAAGTTACAGTGTATTGACATTGAGCCCATGTTTTATGTACGTTTGAAAGGAACAAGACCTTCATCTTATTAAACACTGGATCAGACTTCGTCTTGGTGACGTGATGGTGTTATCAGACATGTACAGAGGTACAGTAACAAGCTAAGTGTTGAAGATATGAAGCACTGCTTCAGAGGATGGAGATGAAATCACAGATTACAGAGGCACTATCACTTTTGTCAATGCAGTTCCATAGTCTGACTAACAAGGGAAATGAGATTTATTAAGTTTTAAAGACTTTGAATCTTAATAAGGTTAAATAGAGAGATCAGTGGATCCAGGACGTTTCCCTGAGGAACTCCACAATTTACCCAAGACAGAACAAAGAGATTTACAGAAGCAAAGTGTTTTTAAGAAACTCATTTTACAAGAATATTTTTACAGTTTGTTTCCTGCTGTAACAGTGAATTAAGCATATGTACAATGCTGTATGTTTTATAGTGTTGAGTTTATACTGTATGCATTACAGACACAGAACAAAGTTAGCACAAGATAACAGAATCATTTCTGTATATAAGAGGGTATTTTACTGACTGTTATTAAAAATAAAACTGACCTGTAAGACTCTGTTCATGTGTTGCTCTTTTGTCAAACATGAATTGAAAACCTATGAAGAGATGGAAGGCTTCCTGAAATCCAGCATATCTGCAGACAACAACATCAGACATGTCAGACATGTGAACAATAACTACATCTCATTCAAACTTATTTGAAAAGTTTAGAAGCGAAGAAGTAAAAAGAAAAAGAAGAAAATGCACAAGGACATGCAGGTTTTCCGCAGGATATTTAAAATTTATACCAAAGTTTCTGAAATATCTTTTTCACTCATATATATATATAACACAACGTATTAAAACTGTATGGAAAAAAACTTGAAATTTGAATATGTAGTAAATATGTTCCATTGATGAAATAATCTAAATAAATAGAAAAAGAAGCACACATTCTGATCAATGATCAGAGTCAAAACACCTTTAATAAAATAGGCTACTTAAACATGTATTTATATTGACAAAAGAAAAAGATTATTTTTTAATGTCCATTATATGCTGGATGACGGCGGTGTCATATGTTTCTTAAAACTAAAAGTTTACTTCTTAGCTTTTTTCTGAAAAACCCAACTGCGCATGTGCAGCCCGTCGTCGTGGAGACGGTTTGTTGTTTCCTGCTCTTGAGGAGACTAAAAGCACCTGAACACAGAGAGACATCGGCACGGGGAACAGATTAACTCCAGGTGAGTTGTTTGAAACAATTAACCTGCTAAACTAACGTTACCTCACAGGAAAGAAATCACAGTTGTCTGCTCTCCGGTTAGCTGAGAGCTAACTAGCTTTAGCAGAACAGTTCGTTCAAGACTGGCACGTATTTTTATCAGGTTTAGTAATTGGCGTGTGATGACTTTTACTCTGGTAAAAACATGTAATCTGTCCAGAAATCTTTAAATTAATTAAAAAGTTATATTTAATTCACATCCTAAATACTCATTCAACGTCAGTTATTTGATGTTTTTGCTGGAGATTGTGTGGTTAGTCTTTATTATTTCATAATTAGTTATGTTGTGGTACGGTTATGGTATTCTAATGGACTCTGGTGTCCCCTTAAGCAGGTGTTTTATTCTGTCGTCTTTGACCTGCTGAAATAAACTGTAACTGTACACCCTTAAAACATCTGCAGACTCTACCTGTCTTACATCATCAGGTGATGGCGATGTCACAGCGTGAGGTCATCGACTTCTCTGCGTTGGAGAAGGAGCTGCAGGCGGCCGTGGACTCTGAGAGGAGACACGAGCGGGAGAATGAAGCCAAACTGAGAGCCGTCAGCCAGCGGGTGTCCTACGACCAGTTCAGGTAGGTCCAGCCCGTGGAAGGAGCTCCAGTCCAGAGTGTCCTGGAGGCTATTTGAAAGGTCTTGAGGACTTTGAGAGACTCCAGGAGATTCATCAAGGCACTGGCAGTGAAGTAGTTAATGGTTTAGGGGCCTTTATAGGTTTCTGGTTCCAGAAAGATATTCCAGGAGCCCACAAAGGATCTTCTGGAAATATCTGAACTCCTTCAAACACTTCCTGGAACTTTAACATTGCTTCACGATGTCGGAGAGACTTCCTGGTGTCACTCAAGACGGCCCAGGAGGTTCATAAAAATAGCTCTAAGATTCTTTGAAATGCTCTTTGTGTCCCTGAAAACCTCCCTCTACTGGTCCCTGAAGTGTGTGTGTGTCTGTGTGTGTGTCTTTCCTCAGAGACCTGGTGCTGTCCTGCCACCTGAAGCCTCTGGACAGGAAAGATAAAGATGGGGGTCCACGGAAACAACCCTGGAACCCGGTCGCCCCGAGCAGCAAGTAACGTCTGCTCGCCCCGAGCAGCGAGGAACTGTTTGTGTGATGCAGTCCACCTTGCAATGTAAACAAACCCAGGAGATGTAAATAGTAGCACAGCTTCAGATGATGTTTTATAATAAACAGAATTTAACAGTGATCTGGTGTATGCTCTTTTTTTTCCCCCCCGATGCAGCTGCACTGCTACTGCACTTCCTTCCTTGTCCAGGTGCATCTATGTCTACTGTTTGAAACTGTGTGAATGCAGTGAGAAAGAGATCTGTCATATGTAATTCTCCTATTGACCAGCAGGTGGTGCTGAAGACTCACAACTGAGGTTTGTTTAACAGTGCAGAAGCTTTAGTTCAACTCAAATAAGTATCATTTGGTTTTAATACTTTTCTTCTAGTAGTTCTCGGTGGGCTTTTTTGCAATGTTAAAATCAGTAACTTCCTGACTGATTCACTGTTTTCATTTTTTTTGTCTTTCTAGTTGCTAAAGTTTCGCACATTCTTGCAGAAATTGAAATGACAGAGTTCTCACTCTTTTTATCAAGTGTGTCTTCACCCTGATGTGAAACAGGAAGTGGTCAATGCTGAACAGGTTCACACACAGAGGAGCAAACACCGGCAAGAGGGCTCACTCCGACGTGTTAGTGGAAACTAAAACTGAATGCACCATGAGAGTTTGAAATCAGTTTTTTGTGTGTGTGTGTGTGTGTGCATGAGACGGTTCCAGTAGTGGTGGATAGTGAGTCATCTGTTAGACAGAGAGGATCTTCGGTTGCAGGTTTGAGAAGCGGAGAGGAAATTTGGGGCTGCAGAGTGAAGTGAGAACAGAATCAGACAGGAGACACCATCAGAGCTCCGAACACCCAAGATTTCTTCTTCTGCAGCTTTTGGTGAGTGTTTATGATTTGTTTCTTCTACAGTTTAATCAGCTCTCCAGCTGCTTCACAGTCAGCTATTGCTTTATGTTTATAATTCAGTGCTACAGTATGATATTAAGCTACTGTATTGATTCTCAGTGTGACGTCAGATTTAATATCTTCTGTCTGAGTTAAACTTTGTGACCATAATAAAGTCACATAACAGCCAATGAGAACAGGTGGTCGGGTCCAGTCTAGGTCAACTGGTCTGCTCTTACAGAGGTTACTGATGGTTATTGACTGATTTTGGCTTGTGTCAGCTTCAGTTGAAACATGAAGGAACAAAACGTCAACGAGGAAGTACTAAAGATTCTGAAAGAAGCTCCGGATGCCAGAAAAGCTCTGCGTGAAAACTACAACAACCTGCTGAATGTGGCCGACTACTGCTACAACAACTATGCACAGGTACTACAACAACTACATACAGGTACTACTACTGCTACAGCAACTATGTAGGGTACTACAACAACTACATGCATGTACTACCACTGCTACAACAACTATATACAAGTACTACTACTGCTACAACAACTACATACAGGTACTTACTGCTACAGCAACTATGTACAGGTACTACAACAACTACATGCACGTACTACCATTGCTACAACAGCTATATAAAGGTACTACAACTACTACATACAGGTATTACTACTGCTACAACAACTACATACAGGTATGACAACAACTACATTCAGGTACTACAACAACTACATACAGGTACTACTACTGCTGCAACAACTACATACATGTACTACTTCTACTACAATAACTGCTAGTATGCACTACAGTAACTGCATACAGGTACTACTACTACAACAACTACATACAGGTACTACTACAGCAACTACAGGTACCACCACTACAATAACTACATACTGGTACTATTACAGCAACTTCATACAAGTACTACCACTACAATAACAATAAACTAGTATTTCCAGTGTTTCTCCTTAGCTAATTTTCTCTTTGTTCTCAGTATTTATATTAAGCTAAGCTAACAGTTTTCCTGTATTATCAGTATTTAAGCTAAAGTAAGCAAACAGTTTCGCTTTGTTGTTAGTGTTTATGCTAAGCTATGCTAATGTTTTCTGTTTGTGTGTAATATTTATGCTAAGCTAAGCTAAGAGTTTTCCTATGTTATCAGTATTTAAGCTAATGTAAGCTAACAATTTAACTTTAGCGTTAGTGTTTATGCTAACCTTTGCTAATATTTTCTGTTTGTGTCCAATATTCATGCTAAGCAAAGCTAACCCTTCCCCTTCATCTCCATCAGTCAGGTGACGGCAGCTTGAAAGCTCTGGAGGAAACTAAAAGGTTCACCACCCAGTCACTGGCCAGCGTCGCCTACCAGATCAGCACTCTGGCCAGCAGCGTGTTGAATCTGCTCGATGCTCAGACCAACCAGCTACGCCACATGGAGTCCTCCATCAACCTGATTGGTCAGGTGAGATAAGGCAGCCTGATGGATAAAATTGCAAATACTTTCAAAATAAGAGCTGTTTAATCATCACAGGAAGTGGAAAGAAGAGGTTTGTTCGGCAGTTGGTTCTGGTTGTCTGACCGCTGCGTTAAAAACAACCATCATGATTTAACAGATTCCACAGATTCTGGGCCTCTTAATGTTTCCTCCCTCTTTGTACTGAAAACAGAACATGTGTCATTCTTTGTGAGGGCCAGGTTATTGATATGTGTGACGACATTATTAAAAAGAATCTGCTCCTCAGACTTTTTAAGGTTTGTGTGTGTATGTGTGTGTGTGAGCGCGCAAGTGTGAGTGTGTTGGACTGCATGAATGAACTGAATGAATGAATGGACCCTCTGTTTTCTGTCTGCTTTGTCTCTCAAACTACTACGGCTGCTGCTGCTGCTGAGATGAAGAGCTGTCCAACATGTAAACAAGGTGCTCTGCAGGGAGAACAAATTGTTGTTGTTTTTGAGCAGCAGAGCCGTGAATCCGTTCTGTTCTGCAGATATTTGTTAATTAATCCATACACTGTCAGAGACAATAACAGCCATCTGTCTGTGTTTCTTTGGACGTGTAGTTTGCGCTTCCTGTAATGGAATAATGAGCTAAGACCAGTTTTGATTTTCTGTATCAATCAGTGCTTTCCAGGAACATGTTTAATTCTCTTTAAAGTTTCTCTTTTGTTTAGTTTTATCATATTTCTGACGGATGTTATAATGATTTAATCTTTATTTGACTTTTCACCACAAACGTCAAAGTGACTTCCTATGGAGGCCACAGGTCCGTCTGTGAACCCTCTCTGTCCTCCGTCCTCAGACAGTGGAGATGCACAAAGAGAAGGTTTCTCGGAGGGAGATCGGCGTCTTCACTGCAGTCAGGCGAGTCCCACGCGGCCACAAGATCCTCCCTCCTGCAGCCGTACAGCCCCGCCCATCTTACAGCCGTCGGCCAATCAACTACCAGCAGCTTGACGAAGTGGGCCACGGCATGAAGGTAACGCCGATCCTTCGACTGCCGTTTCAGTGCTCTTGTCTTCTCTGCTGAAACTCAGCCAGACCGCCAATGCCAAACCAAAAAACTTCAGTATAAATGATGCTATGCGTATTTAAGATGTGCAGCATTTGCTTCAGTTTTGCCTTTGAAAAAGTTTCCACGTTGAATCAGCATTATGAAAAAGGGCTCACAGGGCAGAAGAGACAAACTAAAGCAGAAGTGAAGCTTCATTCTGAGACTATTGAGGATGCTAACAGGATGCGTCGGCGGCTGCAGGAACCGCAGAAGCAGAAATGATGTGACAGATTTGTCAGGCGGACGTTCCTAATGTCAGTCTCAAAGCACTCCAGACTGAATCAACATACACTATATACATACTGCGCTAGACCACCCCACACTGCTGCAAACTGAGCCACCTTAAATGATCTTAAATGTGAACTGACACTTCAGATTCGTTGCTTTCATCGCATACATCAACCTGCACGCCGCAGCTAGTTTCACCACTTCATCGCTGAGCACTTGTACATGCCCTGGTGTAAACTTTATGTCTTCTGTTCCGTTTGTTTAGTGTTTGTTGCTTCTGTATCTGCAGCGTGACGACACTTTCGGAGATATTAATGTCAGTTCACTTTAACTATAGAAAAAGAAGAAGTGTTTTAATAGAATTCTCACACAGCAACAACTTTGCACGTGTTGGTTCCTCTGTCTTTGTGAGGACACCAGTTCACACTGACTTCCTCCTTTACCAAAAACCTGAGTAACTCTAAATCTCCCGGCCCTCACAAACATATCTGTCCGCACACACACACATACACATACAGGCAGTGAGCCGGGGGTCTTTGTTGACCGTGGGAAAATGTTTGGAGAGACTAATTAGAGCTGCTGAGGCCTGAGAGGCGGTATTATTGCTAACACTGGTCTCTGTGTGTCCTCCATCAGGTCTCTGGGAAACAGTCGGACAGAACTGGAACGATCCGTAAACACGGAGCCTCCTTCAGGTTCCCATTCACTCGTCTCTATTGACGCCACTTTCTGTTCTCACTTGTGAAACCAGAAGTCTGACTGTGCGTTCGTGTTTGTGCATTTCAAGGTCCAACAAGCCTCCAGAGCCGGTCCAGTGCCCGGTGGCGCCCCCTGCTGGCGGGTAATAACCAGTCTCAGGACTTCACTTCCAGTTCCAATTCCGAATTCAGTTTCTGAGCCTCGAGTGCAAGAAATGAAATCAAACGGCAGCTGTGTTGTTTTCGCTCTTTCCTCTCAGCTCCAGTTTTGGGAGACCTGTAGCTCCGCCCACTATCCCCACAACCTGGCAGCCTCCACCTGAGAGTGACATCATCCCAGCACTGCTGGATGATTCCCTGCCACCTCCTCTGAGCGACATGCCGCCGCTGGACGATGAGGTCATGAACGCCTCTGCCCTTCCCCCTCCACCTCCTCCTCCCGATTCCTCAGCAGACATGGCATCCCCAGCCCCTCCTCCACCTCCTCCACTTTCAGGGGCTCTGGCCAACCTGTGCGCTCCACCTCCAGCTCCACCCCCAGCTCCACCCCTAGCCCCGCCCCTTGAAACAGGTGAGGAAAAAAATAATTTGTTTCTGAAAGATTTACATCCATCGATATTGCTATGACAAATAAACTGAATCACATCGCGAGAAAAACCTGGATAATAGTTTGATTGTGATGATGTTTTAACTTCATTATGATAGATCAGCTAAACCTCAAACACTTGAATCACTTAAATCAGAGGGGATCAATTAGACCTGGGCCAGTCACGTTTCATTTTAACTGTAGACTACTGTAAAACCTGATTAACAATTAAACCAGTATCAGTTCAACCTGGGTCAGTTAAAATATGGTGTTGTTTAGTGACATCATGATGACATCACATCTCCTCCCTCCTTGTAGTGGTCGAGGAGACCAGCTTCCCTTCTCCCTCCCTCCCTCTTCCCCCTCCTCTCTCTGATGACGACGGTTTCCCTCCGTTACCCAACGATGGCTCAGAGTTGCCAGCCCCGCCCCCTCCACCTCCACCCAACCAGGAAGTAGACGGTACCGTTCTTTAATAACGAGCTGTCTGTTTATCACTGAAGTGCAGACTCTGTTTCCACAATCACTTCTCATGTTAACATCACAAGAAACAACTGTTGTTTTGGTTAATAAA
>JASGAT010392013.1:0-12601 GCA_030220025.1 Chelon auratus | reverse complement strand
TCTTGGGAGTGCACTCATGTGGTTTGCTGTGACCTCTTCTGGATATTTTGAGAACAACAATGAGTGCTTCTTCACCATGGGAATGCAAGAAAAAAAATCAGTCATTCGTTCCACTTCTGAAGAGAAAATAAAAAGCACTAAATGTGTGAGTATGAGAAACGTTATGACTGGCTGGTGAGAGAACAATGGGAAAGTCGATAGTTGCATTCCTTTATGCTATGGAAGCTTTGCACAAGCATTCAGCAAAAGGCTAAATTACTGTATAAAAAGCATATTATGCGAAGTAGTGTATATAGTGTATTAACTGAAAGAGAAATATCAGCACACATTTTTAACCCTGCTAGTAGCTGCAAATAAGCAGTGTTTGTCAGTCGGTCTTTTGTCCAGAATAAAACCTTTCACTAACCTTTACAGGAACAGCCATTAAATGTACAGAAAATCATGGTGCCCAGAGATCGAATCTTAGGACGACAACGACCCCCTGTGCCATCATGAGATTTACAGTGTCTCATTAAATTTGGCAGACACGTCCACAGACGACCTCTCAACTTTTCATGTAGCAGTGTCAATATTTTTCATAGTTTAGTTAATAATGTTAGCATGCTTATGTACTAAAATAAACAAGATGGTGAACATGGTACGCATTGTATTTCCTTAAATACATGTTAACATTGTCACTGAGAGCTTGTTAGCGCAGTGACCTTATAATTTAGATCTAACTACTACTGTCAAATCTAGAGTGTCAAATCAACTGCCATATCGACGTGCCTCAGTTTATCACAGCAATATATTAATAAATGTATTTATGAAGCACATGGCTACTACAAGAACCATAGGAACCTTAACTTTATTGTTTCCACTGTCAGAAAGATTTTTTTTAGTGAGGAGACAGGGGTTACGTGGTGACCAACATAACACAAAGAGTGCAGTCAAACCAGCCCTCCAGTGTTCATCAGGCTCCAGCTGATGGTTGGAAGCACAGTTTAACACCCCCACCTCATTAGTCTGGCATTTAACTGGACAGCTTTTGCTCCAGTGGGTTCTGACAATTTACTTCCTTGACAAGACAACAAAGGCACTCAGTTCCCTTCAACCCCCAACACACTGTAATCACACAAACACAGGCAGAAACGCACACAGATATTCAAATAAAGCCCGGACCACAGGAAAAAAAAACAAAACACAAGTTCAGATTCGTCAGAGGACCAACTGACATATAAGTTTTCATATAAGTCACGTCAGATCTTTTTTCAGCCAGTTTGTGGACTTACAGACTAAAAACATCTTCTTGAATATGAACTAGCTTTCTGTTCATTCTATACCATACAAATGCACAGAAACACATTTGCACACATTTGCACACACACACACACTGTTTCCATCACTTCAGTCTATGCTCTACTGATTTACATGCATTTCCTCATTTGATATTTGACACCTAAACCAAACCTAACGCCATATTTGTGTGAATAACCCAAGTATTATGAGGATTTGGTTTGTGTCCCCAAAACAGAGTGGGTCCCCTACCATGTGACTTCTGCAAACAGAATAATGTCAGCACCACACACACTCTGAGGTGAAGCAAAGCCCACACCCAGACACATGCAAATCATACTCGTCTGCAAAATGTACACAAACACTCTCTCTCTTTACCTTTACCCAGTACACACAAAGGGCCTTTAAGTTACATATACACGAGTGAATAATACACCTGTGCTCCAGACATAGCACAGCTGTTGTCCCGACTGATCTGCATGACAAAAAAGATGATCTCATCTGCATAACAGTACAGGCGTCACCTGCTTATCTTGGGAGATAAGCAGACTGAGCGTTGTTGGCAGAGTTGGGTGATGGTGTGAGGATGACTGTGGTGTGTGTGTGCCGGTGTTGGTTTTGTGGCGGAGCGCGGGCCTCCAAAGTGGGTGTGTGTCGTCACACTTTGTCTTACAGCTGCACACAGTTTGTTCAGGATAATGTTTCGTTTGACCACCAGGCCGTGCACGCCTTCAGACTCTGAAGTGTTGTGAGGTGCGCTGAACTTTTGTTCCTCAGCAGACTTACTAGAGACTGGTAACCCAGGAGAAGTCTGCTATGAGTACAATCTACCATGAAGTGCAAGGAAGACGAATTTAATACTTGTTGTTTTTTGTTTTTTTTCTGACAAGGACATGGAGGTATTTTATATTTACAACTTTGACAATATGAGGAACTGTAAACAGATACAACACGATCAATACATAACTAGATATAAAATGATCTATAACACTAAATAATAAAAAATAATACATGTACAGTAAGGCTGTCTGTTTACACTGGCTTCAAACCTACAAACCAATAAATCCCAAGGCATCAGCAGATTGTGATATGTGTTTTTTAATTTGTTTTGTTTACTTTGAGGCGCTCTCTCTCTCTCTCTCTCTCTCTCTCTCTTTATATATACACACACACACACACACACACACGTGTGTATATATTGCTGAGGGGGCTGAGGGGGTTCTCCGAGCAGGAGACGCCCCTGGTGTTTTTAAGCGTCACAACCATTGAACTGCATCCATCAGAGACTGAGGACACCGGACGTTATTCAGAATAAAAGTACACCTGCTTAGCTTTTTATTCACATTCTGTGTAACAATGTAAGGGAAACTCGGGGTATGAACCATTATAAGTTTTGTCTTGCTTTTTAGAAGACAGCAGCAAATATTCCACTAAGTCAATTACTTTATGACCTTGGCAGACGACTCGAATATTTACCTCGAATAGTTAAAAATGTTACCTTTACTTTGAAAGCTGCGCCGCCTGCTTCCTGTCACCCCGCCTGACTTGACGCCTGTGCACCGTGATGACCGAGCGGAGCGTTTCTTCTTCTCCTTCTGGTGTCGTCGTCTGGATACAGCGGCTCAGAGGCGCATCCTCGGCCACGCAAGGCTGAGACTAAATCACGGATCGCCGCTTGAGTCGACTTTATTCGACTGATTGATCGGTCAGTTCATCGTTTCTGCAGAGCTGTTGACAGGTATGTTTCTACCACTGTGTGTTTCACCGTAGGATAATTAATACAGGCTACTGTACTTCTAGCTGCACTGCACTTTGTTTAGAAGTCTGGTTTTGGTAAACAACACATACAATATTTATTAATCATTGTACAGACTTGTACTTTATGCTTTTTATACTGGTGCTTATTAGCATATAAAGGCTCCTCTATTTTTTTGTCTTTATGAACTACATGGCTGTTTAATGTGTTGTTTATAGCTTTATAAATGATATATTTGGATGCCATTTTGTAGTTGGGCCAGAGACAGACATCAGGTGTAAGAAGTATGATGTCTCTTACAGTCCCTGTTTGAACAGTACACCAATAATTCCTATTACTGAGATTCTTGAGCTCAACCTGTACAAGTTCACAAGGTTAAACATGTCATTTACCTAATTTAATGTTAAAAACACAAAAGAAGATTCTTTTCAAAAGTAGGCAGAATGAAAACTCACCAATAGCCAGCAATGACTCATACTAGATGTTTATGATATCTCATGTCTTGTGACACCTTACCCACTAACAGACACACACAGGCCTCAGAGGTCTCACTCTACTCATTGTTTACCAACCCTAGTGCCACACTCCTCAGACTGAATCCATCTTTGTTTTAAACATCCTCTCCACCGCTTCTTGTTTTTCCCCTCCTCCTTCTTCTTCTCCTCTGAAAGTCCACTTACAGAAAAATGGACCTGCTGCCGGACCTATGGAGGCAGGACTACTGGCTTCCTCCAGGTGTGACCTGGAGAGACATGGAGCAGCTGGCCGACTCTGACCGACCGCGACCCCAGGACCTGCTCATAGCTCTGCCCCTCGCTCTGGGCTTTGTCGCCCTACGCTACGTGTTTGAGAGGTGGGGCACACCTTAGCTCATTGTTCTGTAAGGATGTGGGTGAGTGAGCGTTTGGGGCGGCGCAGGGTCATTTTCTTCTCTGCAGCGGAGCGTGCAAACAGTTAAACACTTCATCCTACCCGAACCTGAAATAATAACTGCATCCCCTGTTTGACAAACATAATTATCACTGAATAAAAGGTATCATACGTGACATGATTCCAAAATGACAGGCGGCGTTTCCTGGATATGACTGCGTGTCCAGTACTGTACGTGACTTTGTAAGGGGATATGAGCTGTGGGACCGTGAGCAGGTGTTTTCAGAGAGGAGAGCAGGCATTGTTGTCGTCAGGAAAAAGAGACTTTGGGGACTGGAATGAAAGGAAAGGAAGAGAGAGAGAGAGAATTAGAAATGCTTTCACTCAAATGGACGATTGGATATTTAAGATCTATAAATGCAGCCCAGTTATGGTTAGAAGAGTCAAATGAAAGGTGTAGACTTGTTAAGAATGCAAAAACACACCCACTCACAGTGTGTCTTTTTGTTTGGTTGGTCACATTGAATTCAAACATTCACAAGAGTGAAAAGCCAGAAGTGTCAAACTTCTTGTCATCCTTGTATTATCAATGCTGCCATCCTGTGAAAATAATTTATTTCCAAATGCCATGAGTTGACATGTCAACATTTCCTAGGTAGCTGCCATAAGTCTGTGAAGGTTCTCAGTCATCCAGGTCATGGTATATCCAACAAAGGTTCAAAAAAGGCAACTGGACTTGTAGAGTTTTTTGAGAAGAGTTTTTTGAGAAGACGTTTCACCACTCTACGAGTCCAGTTGCCTTTTTTGAACCTTTGTTGGATGTAGCTGCCATAACTATCTCAGGCTTTGTTCTCTTCGTCCCCAGGTTTTTTGCCCCACCCATGGGCAGATGTCTGGGGGTGAAGAATAGATTGCAAGTGACTGCTGCCCCCTCCCCAAAGCTGGAGTCGTTTTACACCCAGAGGAGCAGGCAGCCAACTCAGGTGAGTCTGAAAAGGCCTCTGTTGAGGGAAGTATTTGTCAGCCACATATGCAAATTCTGGCCTTACTGTCAAACAATACATGTACTTTTGACAGTTTGTTAGTTTTATTTATTTATTTTTTTACAGCATTAATCACATTATAGCCCACCAGGTTTATCTTGTCACCCCATGAAGGGGCTCGAAAAAACTGCATATATGCTACTTAAAACTACCTCCACCAGCATCTTCACCAGCATCAACAGATGACACTGACAAACATCAACATTAAAAAAAAACGACAAACATCTACAATACCATGGATTAGCCATGGAGACCCATTTTACTTCAAGTAACTTTAAAATGTACCATATTTATTTTATATTGTCTGTGCACACTGAAAACATGTGACAGCCATAGGTTATCAAGCTTCTCAAATGCTCATTTAAGGCTTTTACTTCCTCTTGTTTGTCGTTGGTGGGATCATGTTCTGTGGAAGAGAGGAGGGGGAACATGAGCGTTGTCATAGTAACACATCCTTGTTCCTGGAAAACCCAGCCTGGAGGGAAACACACCACCACCACAGATTCTTCCTCAGATTTTGATAAACTAAAATGGCTCCAGAAAAGTTTTATTTTTTCCCTATTTGTATAGGGAATGTTTCGTATAAACAAAACATTAACACAGATACTGGATAACATGACAGAATATTTTTATACAGGCACTCCATTAAAGTAGATATGAATGACACACAGTTTTAAATAAATCATTAGTCCTTCAACCGCTACATAAAATGAGCAATTTTAGTTCCTGTTTCTTTAAGGCCCTCCTCCCTAAAAGATCATTTTCTTCTGACTTTAGCCGTGTTTTGTAAGAACATTCAAGCTTTTAATTGCATGGTGTAGCTCATCTAATAAGAGTCTAGTAGCATGCCATTTAGATTTCATAATGGGGCATGTGAGAATACAAATTGGATAGTCCTACAGCCAATCAGTGCCATTTGGCTGTAAACAAATTCAACAGCGCACAGATTGCATGTATAAACACGCCGCTGTTACTCTTCTGTTCATCTCTGCATGAAGCCATGAATATGTTGAACTTTTCAGAAAAAAATGTTTAAGGACATATCAAAAATACCAGTGGAGACTTCTGAATCTCTATATATCCATTGTCTTTAAGCATAACTTTCTGCTCTAATCCCACCTCATCTCATGTTTTTCTCTCCTGTGCTGATGTCGTTTCAGAGTGAAATTGCCAGCTTGACGCTGCTGTGCGGCAAAACCCAGAGGCAGATCGAGACCTGGTTCAGACTCCGCAGGAACCAAGACAGGCCCTCTCAGACCAAGAAGTTTGGTGAAGCTGCGTAAGTGTCTTCTCTCCACAAGCCGTTCAAGTTACAGATGACTTCCCTCGAGAGCACTTCCATCACCACCCACTGCAAAGTCCACAGGCCGCACTGGAAAATAAACCTCTTCAGAACTTGCCAATTTTTTCCAGACTTACCTCTGGAAAAAAACACGCTCTTTTTATAAAATGCAGTCATGTTGTCTGGTCAACACTTCTGATCTCAGGTGTTATTTCACAGTTGGAGGTTCTTTTTCTACCTCACAGCCTTTGTGGCTGGATTGTCCTGCTTGATTGATGTGAGTATGAATCACAGACATTTTACAAAACACTGCTACCATCACTGAAAAATACAATTTGTATGTGAACTGAAGCTCACGAACATAATATGAAGCGCTGTCTCTTTGTACATTTAGACTTGTTAAGTTTTCTACTTCAGTTTATCTTGTCCTTCTCTCGACAGAGACCGTGGTTCTGGGACCACAAGGAATGTTGGAGGCAGTATCCCGTTCAGGTGAAAACATTACCACAACTAGAACAGTCTTTTGTTGCTTTTCTGAAGCTGACAAGACATTTTATAGATAGTAGCAGTACAGTTGAGATGTGAGTTTGAAGGAAAGAGATTAAATTAGCTTTGAAGAGGAACTGTTAATCGAGCACTGCATGGTAAATCAATCCTTTTCCTCTTTCACAAATACCCTGACTAACCTTACATTCAGTTGCTCATCACTGGCTCAATATGGATCTAAATGAGTTGAAAGCTGAGCGACACCATCAGGAATCATGTGGTTAAGAAGAACAGAATGAGATGCGTCTGTGATTTATTTGAATATTTTGAGTGTTCAACTTGAATTCTGATGCTTGGCAAACTTAAAAACCACGGATAGCCACAAAATGTGGCTGTGTCTCTTTTGCTCCGTTGATATTTAACTCTGCCTATGGATAAATTCATGCCACCTAGGATATTACTGTATATTTGCTCCAAAACACGATTTAAGACTGAAACTAACCTTTATTTATAATACGATAAGATGGTAGTTATTTTCCCAGTTTATTGTTGTTGCTGCTGACATGATTTTGTGTGCATGTTGCACCAAAAACCTTCTATCAGACCTTTTTTTAAAATATTAGCTAAATGAAGACGGGACATTTCCTGCATGCAATTGTGATTATTCTATCCTTGTCTGAGCAACAGTCCATAACACAGACAGATGATTTCTGTATAAGGGATATCTTAGCAGAGGATGGTTTCGATCCATCGACCTCTGGGTTATGGGCCCAGCACGCTTCCGCTGCGCCACTCTGCTACACAGATGGAGAGCATACATCACACCACCGCGGCTGCTACAGCTAAATGGAAAAGATCACTGCACACAGCCATGACAATCTCTTTAAGGTTAAGTTTCTGAAATTTTATATTTAAAAAGCCTGTAACAGTGTCGCAAAGCCCTAAGGTGACAACTTTAAATGCCTCAGTTAATTTCGAAATAGCCTCCTTACGAAACAAGCTTCACTCGACATATTCTTCACTTATATATTCAGTTTGCCTTCATTTCCTAAAGCGAGTTGTTGGTGAAAACTCTCCTTGTCTTCCTCTGTAGAGTGAGGTGGTCACTATTTTTGCGCAAACTGTAAATGTCCAGCTGTTTTAGAATCACCTTTTTTAGTAACTTGTAAATAATGTTTCATCCTCAGCCGATGGAGAGAGCTCACTATTGGTACTACATGCTGGAGTTGGGATTTTATGGCTCTCTGCTCCTGCGGATCTCTGTGGACGTAAAGAGGAAGGTGAGGGCATTCCTTCACTGATGAATGTTACACAGCACATCTCCTTGAGGCTCCCTTGTAATGGAACACTTTTAAGAGACGTACTTAAGTGAAGGCATTAGGATTCTGTCTGCATCACCATTCACGCTTCACTCACTCCACTTCACCCACAAGTGGTTAATGAGTGACTGAAAGAGAAGGAATCCGAATTTTTCTGCTGACATGTGAAGGTTATTTTATTTTACTGGTTAGATGTTTTATATGCGTCTCGTTTGCCAGGATTTTAAAGAGCAAGTGATCCACCATTTGGCCACCATCTTCCTGCTCAGTTTCTCCTACTGTGCTAACTACATTCGCATCGGCACCTTGGTCATGCTGCTCCATGACTCCTCTGACATCCTGCTTGAGGTAACGTGCACACTGTTTCATTCATGCTGCGCAAACAGGATAAAGGAGGCGGATTTTCACACATGTGCAGGCAAACACTGTCTTACTGCTTTCTTGTTTGGAAAGAGCAAGCTGTACCTTAGCTGTCTCTTCAGAGCAAGCTACATTCCCCTCCAGCTGGCCAGTTTTCTACCTTTGTGTAGTGATACTAAAGTCTGAATGTTCACTGCAGTCAGAGGTTCAAACTGCATTTTAGGCTGTTCTTAGTAGAATTAGTAGAATCTACACTGAGATCTCGGTATTGGCCTGCAGGAAACTGGTCTATTTCAGCAGGAGGATCCTGTGACTTTACTCCTGATCTCTAAAATCACAGTGATCATGAGCAGAGAGCTGATCTTTGTTTACCTGTACAACAGAAATCATTGTTTGTGAGCAAAGGGGATTAAAGCACACTTCCAAATTTAAACGGTGTTTGATTCGTGCCCTCATTAAGACATTGCAATCAGAAACAACTCTAAAGGAATGCGGTACGGTACATAGCTTTGGTCTGCACTGTGTAAAAATCTGCTCCTGTTACAGACTGATCTGAGGTGATCTTGTTGTTTATTGTCCTGTTGGTTTCACCATTAAATGATTCTGCAGTCTGCCAAGATGTTCAACTACGGCACTGGCTGGAGGAAATCATGTGACACGCTCTTTGTTGTGTTCGCCGTGGTCTTCCTTGTGACTCGACTGGTGATTTTCCCCAGCAAGTAAGAGACAGTTTTTCCTTTTTTTTTGTTAATAAATAAATCCTTTCTGTGTCTTTCAAGTCTTATAATTTGTAACTTGACTCCAAGTGTTTGCTCACTCACAGAATCATTCATACCACCCTAGTACTGTCCATGGAAGTGTTTCAACCCTTTGCCGGCTACTACTTTTTTAACATCCTGCTCATGGTGCTGCAAGGCCTTCACATCTTCTGGGCAGGCTTAATCTTACGCATGGTCTATAAGTTCCTGAAAGGCAAGGTGAGAAAGCACAACGCACTTTACAATTAGCCACTAATTCACCTATTCATACACTCACAACCCTATCAGCAGCTGTGCAAGGTGCTAGTCAGACCTTTAGGAGCAGAGCTCTAGGAAAAACAGAGGTAGGAGGGCCAACCCCTTCTGAAAAGCCTCGTTTAATCTGATTGGTCATCTTCAATAGCTGCAATGGCTGTGATGTTTTTTTCATATTTAGCCGCTGAATAAAAATATTCTATGTGCACAATCAGAATCACCAGTGAATCAAGAAAACATTTTTTCTTTTCTTATTTACCACTATATTTACGGACTTGTTCCTCCTTCTGCGTCTGCTTCTCCCTTCAGCTGGAGAAAGATGAACGCAGTGACGAAGAGAGTGAAGTCGAAGAGCAAGAGGAGGATAAAGAAGGAGAGGAAAATATAGATCAAGGTGGAGACTGTTATTGGGAGAAAAGTAAAGACAATCTGAACTCCAAACTATCTATGCTAACCAACAGCTGTGTCCTCAATAACCTGACCAACCACAGGTCCTCTGCAGCTGACAGAATGCGCAAAGCTCAGTAAAGGCTGTTTTTTTAACATAAAGTTCCAGTTTAGCTGTCTCTAAGAGACGTTGTCTTAACCTTATACAAGTATGGTTTGATATAATAGCGATCTTGTAGCCTCCTTCCACCAGTCCTAGTATGTTCATGCCACTGTGTTAAGTGGAATTAAAGTAGTAAAAGAGTGATAGTTTAATCATTTACCNGGATGGTTTCGATCCATCGACCTCTGGGTTATGGGCCCAGCACGCTTCCGCTGCGCCACTCTGCTACGGGAGACCCAACATCAGCTACCCACGTTTTTCAACGCCGACCACACTAATGTTATTGTTATGGACTTAAGTCTTTGTGTACAAACATATTAAAGGATTAGGAAAACGTTCACTTCCTGTTAATTTTCACTGTAGTCGACGCAGCGGACTGTTTTAGTTTTTCACGTGGCAAGTTCACAAAACAGTTTAGTTCAAAACTAAAGATGCGTGCATACTAACGGTTGTTGTTCAGTATAGACAGAAGACCTCTTTCAATACTGTAAAATATTGAAATTGTTACAAACATGCAGCTGATAATAAAATGTTGGAAGTAAAGTGATAATTTAATCTTTCGTAAAAACTAATTCGTTGGGCTCATGTAGGCCTATTTGTGATTCGTCGTCTTCGTCTTCGTAGTACCACATCGCCCTCTGGTGGTTGCTACCAGACTGACACTAGAGGGCTGAGGCACTAACCCTTCATTGTGGCAGCGAATTGTTTAACAAATTGCACCACGGAGGTAATGCAACAAGTCTCATTTGATTAAATGTAACCAACTGGCGTAAGTAATGAGATATCTGCTGATTAATTAGCTGATTTCGCTGTAGTAGTGCGTTAAAAGCTCTGGTGTTTTCACTAGCTAGAGACGCTGCTCAACCTGTAATTTGCTCTATGGTCTTGTAGCTGTGAAAGTGGTTCATCAAATAATTGGACCTGTCAACATCATACAATACGTGGCAAAATCAGTATTATTATTATTTTGATTATATATCGAAACTTAAGTATGTTCGTCTCTGTGGCGCAATCGGTTAGCGCGTTCGGCTGTTAACCGAAAGGTTGGTGGTTCGAGCCCACCCAGGGACGATAGCTTTTCATTTTTGTTTATTATTATTTTTCATGTTGTATATTTTACTAATAGTTGTGTATTTCCGCAGTTCCTGAACGATCAAATCTCATTAAACGCCTCCGCCATTAAATCTACTGAATATCAGTCCCATTATTTACATACTGCCTAACTCCATAAATGCAAACGTGTCGGTGGGGCCAGGATTAACTTGATAGTCATCGAGTACTTATTTTGATTAACTACAAGTGAATGGTAAGTAAGTTCTGATAGCCCATTATCTAAATCGTTTTTGTTCAACTTTGGGAATTGCTTTAAAAGTCGCTCATAACAGTATTCACATTCAGTGTTCTCACTGCACAAAGGGGTCACCAAACGCTGAAAACAAAGGTTCACTTATTTTTGCCCCTCACAGATGTGTAAGCATGATTATTTTTCTTGAATGAAAGAACACAAAAGTGGAGTTTCTTAAATGTTACTGTTGTGATTTGTTGATTATTAATCAGTTTCTGTCTTCCTCAAAGTCCAGTCTCCACCTTGTCCTGCCTCTGAGAGGGGGCACCATTGAGTCTTCTCTGAAACATCTGGCTCAAAAGTAAAACTGTGACAAGATGGTCTGCTGCAAGTATGTATAGTGTGCAAACCCTGCACAAGGTTATGTTAAAGAGAATGAACTCATTCTCAGAGAGGTGGCGACCACTAGCCGTCAGTTTACATTACTTATAAATATGAGATTATGCACATATATAAATTATCAAGTACTGTGCTTAAGTACAATTTGAGGTACTTGTACTTTACTTAAACATTTCAAACTTTCACTTTTCATTAATATTGTTTTTTGTTTATCCACCATTTTTTTGTCAACCTTTGTTAACTTTAAGATGGAGATTTTACACAACTTGATCTATCTCTAAGGTGCAAGGAGAAGGTGAAGAAGTTCAGAGTCTAGGAACAAACTGAAACATCTAAGATTTAAGCTGTTTTTTTTTCTACTACTTGTGTTGCTTGAGTTCTGACCCCTGTAAAGCTCTTGAAGCCATGATTGCAGTGCAAACACAAACAGTTGGATGGAAACATGTGGAATGGAGATAAAGTAAGTCGCCTGAAGAGATGAAGAGCGTGGTCACAGTGTACTCTGAAGGTACCAGATGGGTTATTAAGGCTGTAACTAACCTGTGCTCTGCAGTTTCCAGAAAGGACACAATGAAGTGACCCACATCTTTGTTACTTTAAACTCAAAATTAGTTCCGACCCTCTATGCAACGCTCGTCTGCATTAAGGCGCCATCAACTGCAGCAGGAAGAAGTGTGGACACACCAGAATCAGAGATAAACAGCTGGAATCATTAATCAATGCTAGAGCCGGACCGATAAGGGATTTTGAAGACCGATACAAATATTTGTTGGTTTTAAAATCCGATATTCCAATATATCGGCCGATATTTTTTTTTTCAGAAACGCGCAACAAAACATTAACAGATTTCCTTAACATCAGTTATTTGTAGTTATTTATGAGTTTTAACTAAAATAATATGATAATGCATCCCTTTACCTGCACTTTTTAAATTCTTTCCATCAAGCTACATCAAACCATTTT
>JASGAT010392009.1:0-42178 GCA_030220025.1 Chelon auratus | reverse complement strand
GTGGCCCTAATACTCCGTCGTAGGGCTTGCAGTGACAGATAATATTGTAGAACTATATGCTTATGCTCATTCACACTATTCACAAAGACATAGACATAGACATACACTGGGTGAAAAGTGTGATTTTCGTCCCCGTAAACGCCCAGAGATCTCCCTAATTTTCGGCAGTTAATGACAATTTGCAACCCGCGTCTGTGCCACAAATGGTCGTTAACATACCACGACGCGTGAGATCTCGCTAATGGTTCTAATTAGCATATGAATGCAGCGAAACCGCGCCTGGCCAGGTCTGGCTTGAGTATCCTTAGTCAGTATTGGATGAAACCACTACTTTCAAACAAGTAAAATCGCTCATGATTGGCAAGCAGATCTGTCACGTTGGTCACACCAGCTCATAATAAATGTAAACCTCAATAATAAAATAATTTATATATTATATTATATTATATTATATTATATTATATTATATTATATTATATTTATTAAATCTGTAAACAACTTTCACCAACTCTGAGTTGATGAGCTTTATTGGACTTTAAAACTTTCAAATCCACAGTAGATGCAGCTGTTAACCCGCACTTACACAGATGTCAAATGTGTATGTCAAATGACACCACATTCATCATGTAGCTCAGTTAACTCCCAGTGGCGAGAGGACACCACTGAAACTAGTGTTGGCTCTACACAGAAAAGGGGTTTTAACATTTAAACAGCTCTATGTGCCAGTGCAAATGCACACACAGCCATGTTTCCATGCCTGAGAGAGAACATTACTTAATTTAATTCATTTCCTGGAAACCTATCCACATCCAAATTATACCCACTACTTGGTTAAGCCTTAATCCTTCAAATACGATACTCTCCCATCAAAACTGTGTCGAAGAATGCGTGACAATTCTTTCTAGAAAGCCTTTGTCTGGTTGGCTGTTGGATTAGCTGCTAGTAAACACTGCGATGCACCTACAGAGGTATTCTAGCCACTGATATTTTTACACATTCATACTATCTTGGAGCCAAGGTGCTGTTGTACCTTTTGTTTGCAAGAGCCTACCTTTATCATAGTCTCATCAGGTCAGTACCTCTGGATGTTCAGTATTTGTACAATATCTAAGCCTTTAATGTTTTACAAATTCACCCCTACTGAATTTGTTTGCCTTGTTTTATAATAGCTGTCTCAGTGAATGCACATTTCCCAGTCTTCCTGCTCCCCCTGATTGTTTCGAGCTTCAAGGACAACCACCAATTTGGACAGGAAGCCTCATAATGTGCTCCTTGAGAGGGCATTTACGTTACTCCATTCTAGTTGATATACACCAACCAGGAATGACATTAAAACCACTGACAGGTGAAGTAAATAACATTGACCATCTTGTGGCAATTCAATGTTTTGCTGGCAAACTTTTGGAACTGGCATTCATGTGGATGTTACTGGACCAGACCACCAGGCGCCACCACCCCATAGCAATGTTGGCCTAGCAATTGTTCGGGAGCCTGGTCCACAGAGGCCCCTCCCCCCAGCCCATAAGGCCCGCACACACAAAGGACAGACACCAAAGGACACCCTCAGAAGGCCCATGTCCATTCTCTGTGCCGCCAAAACAGAACTCTTTTGGGGGCACAAGGGAGACCTACACAACATTAGGTCATAATGTTATGCCTGATCAGTGCATTTGTCAAGCACCCAACCTCATAAAGAGACATTTTTTAATTGTATTTGTAACAATGCTACTGTATAGGAGCCCTTAAAGGTGGTTATTACAAGGTACTCTATAAGAAAAGAAAGACAACCTACAGGAAAAATTAAAATGCTTTGATGTGATAACAGAGCTATTTCATCCAAAATATCTGCAACCAGCACTAGATGATGCTGCAGTCCAACAGAGAGCTTGGGTTTTTAGATACTTTTAATTCACATACTGTTCATGTTCAGCATTAATAGACTGAAGTGTATTTGCATCTTCATTTCCATCCTCCTGTTCATGTTTGTCCTTCGATTGATGTTTTTTTCTTGTCTTTTTGTTTTTATCTACATGAAATAATAAAAAATCTGCCGACGTCTGTGCAGCCACTGTCACCGTGTTACTGTGTATATAGTACGTGTGAGTGTGTTTTGCCTGCCATCTTTGAGCAGGCTCAACATACTCACTTTACAGGTAAATATGTAATGACTGCCAGCGCAACTTAGACACTCCCTCTCCCTCATCTCTTCAGCCAGGCATATCAGTGGCTTCTCCTTCCTTCAGACAACTCATCAGTATTCTGAAGATTCGTCACCTGATAGGACGCCTGATTGCTGTAGACAACATCGTACATTTTGCATGCAGCAGCTGCATCATAGCACTGCCTTAATGTCACAGACTGCTGGATTCCTGGATTCTTTCATCTTCACTTACTCACACACACACACACACAAGCTTGTGTTTCTCTCTTTGTGAAGACATTCCTCCTCCTAACTCTAACCAACTTAACTAAGTGCCTACATAGAAGAGTAAAGATAATTTAGACAAACACCAGTGCCAGTACTTTTACATATTGTTCTTTAATCTCTGTAATGAGATATCGGGATAAAAAATACTTTGCTGCTTATGCAAATTGAACATTTCCATCAGTTTCCTATTAAAACAAGCCAAACACGAATTGACTATTATTATTAAGTCCAGTCACAAGATATGAAATGTGCTTGTCAGTGAGCTTCGCACTTAATACTGCCTTCATCAAAAATGTGCCAACAAAACATGACAATGACCATTGTGGACAGCAGATCAGTTTGAAATATTGTCGGGAGTAATGGAACAAAGCAGGAGGAACATTGAGCAGAGCAAATTCTCAGTGAGGTAACCAACTGGTCATTTTTAATTATGCCTTGCTTTTTTTATACTCATACTGTCTCTCAGAGTTCTATGACCTATAGGATAAAACACATTTACTGTCACCACCAGTAACTACGTAAGTATCGCCAAATTAACTAGTCTGAAATCTCCAAGATTGTCACTTTCAATCCAGTGTCACTAAATATGATGATAGCTACATACATGGAGTTTATGTCATTGAGATCAGTCCGCATTGTATTCAGCAGAGTTGAGTTAAAGCACACAGATTAAGATGAGGCCAGTCAATTTAATGTTCACACCATTGTTTTTATAGCTGGAGGTGGAAATGGCTCAATGTATGGGCTTTCTCTGGAACATATACCCAGAAAACAAAACTAATTGTGCAACCTGTAGCCACAGAACAAGGTCAGCAATCTTATTGTACGAGTCTGAACTTGGTTCTGTGGATTCATCTCCAAAACCCTTGGCTCTGGGGTTTCATTTATAATTGTTAATCAGGTGAATGTGTGCACACCATCAGGAAAGATTTTACAATATGACAAAGTCCAGATAATGCTGAATAAAAATATATATATATATATAATTGAGAGCCTTGGCCAGTATGGACCCAGCCAATGCTGAACTGTAAGTAACAATACACAAAATACTGTTGTTCATCTGGAGGACCTGCTAATAAAGTGAGGAACCAAACTTCACAGTGTTAACTATAGGTAATTATACTTATACCAGTCAGTCACAACTAACAGGTGAAGTGAATAACATTAACCATCTTGTGACAATTGTTGGGAAACTTTTGGACCTGGTATTTGTGTGTATGTTACTTAGACATCCACCCACCTCGACCAAACCAGGCCACCCACCCCATGGTAATGACACTCTTTGATGGCAGCAGCCATCCCCAGCAGGATGCAGCCTGACACAGACACACACACAAAAACGCTTCAGGAACAACTCAAAAAACATGAAGAACAGCACAAGGTGTTGACCTGGCCTCCAAATTCACTCCCAAACTGATCAAGTATCTGTGGGATGATCCACAGAGGCCCCTCCCCTCAACCCATAGGACCCAAAGGCCCCCACTAACAACATTGTGTTCCCAGACACTACAGGACACCCTCAGAAGGTCCATGTCCATTCTCGGATGAGTCACAACTGTTTTGGAGGCACAAGGGAGACCTACACAATATTAGGAAGGTGGTCATAATGTTATGCCTGATCAATGTATGTGAGTGCTGTCAGGATCATTTTTAAAACTGCCTTTGGAAGACAAAGTCATAATGTATGGTATCAATAGATGTGTTCCACAATGTGTTCTGTTAATGGGATAAAGATGACGTCCGAATGTTTGAATTGCTCAAGTCCTGTATGATGGCAAGGTCTCCTCTAAATGGGACACCTCACTCAGAGCTGGTAAAACCATGACCTGGAGCTAGAGAGGATGGCAAGGCACAACCACAAGGCAACAACCACTGACCGAATATTTTACTACAACTATACTGTTTACAATTATCAAGACCATGGATGTGTATAACTATAGTTCAGTTCAGCGTCAGTCTGTACAAATCCTTTTGCCACGTGCTTGCAAGTTTTCTTGTGGCCATGACATATTTAAAGAGTCATAAAGAACATGCATCAGCTCATAGTTGAGGGCAATAGCATGGCTAAAACCATCACACAACCTGTGTTGACAGCCAGATTGATTATCCTCTTCAACCTGAGTTGTCCCAGAAACCCCGGATCGTACAACATCTCTCATTAAAACACAACTTGTGTTCACCATTTTGAGAAGGTCACCAAGCTTGTTCGGCCATTTTGAAAAGGTCAGTTCACATTTCTGAATATGCAAACAAAACAAGTGCAGCGGAAAAAACGCCTGAGTAGTAATGGTTCAGATTTTCAATGTAGTAAAATATCAACATTCTCAATGAAAGCAGCAGAAACATTTGAAATGTGACTGTAGCAAATTTCCCTTGTGCGATCACTACATCACATGAAAGCAGATATGCTCACCTTTTAGCTACTACATACTAAGCAAAGCAGAACATTGGCAAAACAGCAACAGTAACTTAGCATTATACAGTCACTTAGACTAAACTTGACTAGATATCTTTCCTTTTAAAAAAATTATTCACTACACGCTAATTTATTCATTAACAAGGCTAAAAATGATAACCTTGAGCTCCATGGATAAGAACATCTTGGGACACAAGTCTGTCTGTGTACCACCACCAGACAGTGTGAGATCCAAAAGTTGTCTGCAACTTCTGCCTCATAAAAAATTGAGACTTCCAACTTCTTTGGAGGAACAAAAAGATTAAAGAATACAAAAATGATTGCCTCAATCGTCACCGTTATCATCCGTGGCTTATACCTCAAGATTACCATAAATCACAACGTTGTTTTCCTCTCCTTTTACAAGAGAGTTCACAGTCAGGTGACAACAGCAAACCAGAAGAGACAAATAGACAATGACATGCAACAAATATTCATAGACAGACTTGACACAAGAATGTTGCCCTGAGTGCTCTGGTGCCTTACACTCAACCAGGGTACTCACATTCAGTCGCAGCTTTAAATGAATCATTTTGAATAGTCTGAATTAACAAATGGGTTGGTTTAAAGCAATCAATTATGATCATCTCTCTGCTCAGATGTTCCCAGACATTGCACATAACTGACTGATATAATAGTTGAAATGATACAAATCTGATCTAAGTAGTGATAAATTGGATTTATTGTTTAACCCAGTTAAGAGCAAGCCAGTCAGAGATCATAATGTAGACTTTTCTGAAACCTTGGAATGGAAACGACAAGCTGTGCCAGAGGTTCCAGGTCATCTCTCGGTTTATTCAGGAGTTTAATTGTTCTGTGCCTATTTTCTTGATTGGAGCTGTTGAAATAGTGTGATTCTAGTTGAAAATATTTTTCCAGCACACCTCTGTCTGGCTGCAATTACTAGTGCTATTATTGGGAAGTCCATCACCGCACAAACACACCTTTTATAGTTCCCTGCAAATTGACTTTGGAGGTAGAGACATTAAATTCAACAAAAGGTGTACATAATCAAAGTTGGAAATGGCAAAAAGTCAATTTCTGCCTTTGTATGTTTTAGCGGCAGATTGGGTCAGACAAAGCAAACAAACCCAGTGCATCTGGCCCAGACAGTGTTCAAATCACTATTTGGTTTGTATTGGTATGGATGTGTCATGGAAAAAATGGCAAATATTGGACGTTATTAGACGTAAAGGTGGGCCTATATATATTTAAGTATTAGTCTTATATATTTTAGTAATGTTGGGCACATTATATTAGTACTGTGGAGAACACAGACACTTACAGCAATCAGGCATAATATTATGTCCACCTTCCGAATATTGTGCAGGTCTCCCTTGTTCCTCCAAAACATCATCAAAATCACAGAATGGACATGGGCCTTCTGAGGGTGTCCTGTGGTGTCTGGTAACAAAATATTGTCTTTGGGTCCTGTGGGTTGACGGGAGGGGCCTCTGTGGATCATCCCACAGATACTTGATCAGTTTGAGATCTAGTGAATTTGGAGGCCAGGTCAACACTTTGTGCTGTTCTTCATGTTTTTTGCTGCCATCAAGGAGTGTCATTGCTATGGGGTGGGGGTGTCTGGTCTGGTCTCGGTGGGTGCTACATGTAACATCCACATGAATGCCAGGTCCAAAAGTTTTCCAGCAGAACATTGTATTGTCACATGTTTATAATAACATGTTGAAATTGCATTGCTATCTTCTTGACAGAGCAGTCAGAGTCCCACACAAAAAAGCTTTTGTCTTGTCATCGGAAGCAAATGCACGGGACATAGGGTGCATTGTGCACTGTTACTCCTTAATTGAGTTGTTCAGTGTGCGAAAGACAGACAGCAGTCATTTGCATCTTAACTGACTTCACCCTTTTTCATCGATCAACAAATTTGTGATTGTAGAACAATTAGCACTACTAGTCTGTATCACTATTTTAAGTTGTACGAGTTTGGCACTGTGGAGTTCGGAGGATTAATGTGTGAGGGTGCATGGAAACAATAAGACTTTTCAAATGGCGCTGGGATGCAAATAAAGGAAGCTAAAAAGCAAGCCATCTGCTCTGTTTGTTTGTTTTAGATAACACTTATGCTACAGCAGAACGCTGAATGAGCTACATGCAGCAAATCCATATATAATGAATAATCAAAGAAACATTTCCCCGCATACATCAACGCTGAACAAACCTCTTTTCCCTCTACATGCAACACTTCCTTTCGCATGAGAAACAGCATGTCATGTGCGAATGCTGTTAGCAGAGGAAGAAGATGCACCCAAAATAAGGTGTCGGAGAAACAAAAGCCACATTTCCACAGGGTAAAATTCTCATAGATACATTCCAAAGAGACATTATGATAACTTGCAAAACAGTTTAAAAGGGAGACACACATAGTTTGGATTTGGGCGAGCAGCTGAGCCTCGCTGGTTCTGACCAAGTATGACAAAATGAATGCTGTATATAAAGAGAAGAAATGACAGCACCAGTAGTGTGTTTATCTTCTCCTCTCCATGACACAGTCCTCTGGGGGTGATCATGAAAATGATGAGGCAGAGACATTAAACACATTAAACCACTTTCATGTGACAGTAATCCAAGTCCGGATTTACACTGAATTATGCTCTTTTACCTTAGAGGAAGGAGGAAATAAATAATATAATACTCTGGAAATAATTCATCTGTTTGGAGCCAGAATAATCAGACACGGAGTTGAACTGTTGCTGCTGTTCTTACTGTTACAGGCCAGAGCAAACACTAGATGACAGAGAAGGAAGAAGGATGTGTACTTTGTAACTGAGAAGATAGATTTGTGCTTTTGGGGCATCATGTTTGTATTGTAATGCAATATTATATGTTTATAGTGCTAGGTTGAAGACAACTCAATACTAACCCAGTTGCAGGACTCAGATGTTCAGGCAAAAAAAGTGTGGCATATGGAACCTGATATAGAACATAAACTAAACAAACAAGGATAAAATAATCATAATACTGTAATTCTAGTAATGATGTCGCGTAATACAGTTATTTCAAACTAAATCAAATTTTCAAACTAAAAATGAACGAGCTAATAACGCTTTAACGCAAATTCCTTTTTCACACTCGACTGTAGTTCGGGAAATCAGGAAGAGATCAAAGCAGAAACAATTGCTGTGGAAAGCAAGCAGATTCTGAAGTGCAGTCGTAATAAATCGTTTTGCCTTGAAGAGGTCAGTAATGCACCATGGAGTATTGAAACTAATGAAAATCCCTAAAAGAGGCAGAAGAAGAAGAGAGCACGCAGAAACAGATAAAGACACAGGTCTTTTGAACGGCAAGTTCAGCTTCTAAGTCCTGCCAGATGGTTTAGCTGAAGGAAATCACGTGATCACTTTAGATCAGAATTTGTGTGAGGTGTATGTCAGCTTATGTGCATGACTGCATATGCTACTTGGGAGAGAATGGTACGAGAAAAGAAAAGGGGATTCACTGTTGACTTACTGTCTACAGCAAACAGCATCTTTTGGTCTTTCCTAAAGAATTATGTCCTACTTGGTCTCCAACATGATTTAACTTGATCTGCTCTTGTCTTGGCCCCTACTGGACCTGACAGTTTCATTTCAACTGGGGTGGTCCTTCTATACCAGGAACTACGCTGCTGTGACGTGCTGCCTCTCTCTTCATCCTGAATAACCGCACTGCCACTAATGGAACGTGTTGTAAACAAGTGATTTTAATGAAATCTCTTATCAGTGGAGCTCACTCGCCACTGGGGACACCCAGCATCTATTGCAGCAATTAATTCTGCAAATGAGTTATGAGGAAGTTATGCAAGGCAGTATTGCCCATTACAGCCGGGATGATTGCATTATACCAGGGATTTAATTGAGATGCCAGAGACACAGAGGAGAAGATACTGAGGCTTCACACTAGAGGCCAAGGCTCGCAAAGCGGCATTCGTGCATAAGTTTTAGGATCACAGTGCACAGCTGAAGGATATAGCAGATATACAACAAACCGAATATGACAGCAGTATTGGAAATCTACAATAAGCAATGTGACAGTCATCCTTTAAGGTGGCAGTATAATCCTTCCAGATTTACAGGGTTTTGTTATCCATTTGTCTGCGCTGCCACAGTTGTATCTCAGTGTTGTCCATGTTAAAGCTAAATAGCTTGGCTAAGAAGACAACATGGCATCTATCACAAGTGAATGGTATAAGATTTATATGTTGTCATGGCAAAGTTTTCATATTCCAGTCCAAGGTTTAAATGCAAATTGCATGCACATGTGCAACATGTTCAGTATGTGGCAGAGCAACTGAACACAATAAATGATGGCTCTGCAATGTTTAAGGACCAAAACAGATACTGAACTGTAAAGAAAAAAGATGAATTAATTGTTTAAAGGCGAGAGTAAAGAAAGGCAAACTGAAACAAATAAAACATACCTCATGAAACTGTAAGCAAGACATCCAACTTAATTAGATCAGGATATTATTTTAAATTTAAACTCTAGCGTCAGCACGGGTGGTGTTGCGGTTAGCACTGTGGCCTCACAGCAAGAAGGTTGTTGGCGCGAACCCACTGTACAGAGTTTGCATGTTCTTCCTGTGCTTGGGTTTTTTTTTCTCCAGGTACTCTGGCATTCTCCCACAGCCCAGAGACATGGATGTTAGGTTAACTGGTGATTCTAAATTGGACTTATTTGCTTTTATCACTTTTATAATTCTTAATTTTTACTTTCTGTTATATATTTTTTTCTTTTGTGTTCTTTTTTTAATTTACTTTTATGGCGGATTCTATTTTAATTAAGCAGCAAATGTAGCTTGCTTTTATCTGTTTCAGTTTTGTATTGTAGTATTTTGTAACAAGGAAGTGGTTGAGGAGGACTCAAACACACGACTTAGAAAACAGGTGGTCGATTGAAAGTTTTTACTTTAAAAAGTACACAAAGAAAAAAGTCAAAAAAAAAATACACACAAAGCACACAAGAAAGAGATTGGGACATTACTGACATGAAGTACAAAGACTAGCTGGAAAAGTGGGAAGGAAACACAGAGACTAAATACAAGGGGAACAATGAGGCACAGGTGAGACACATCAAGGTGGGGCTAACAATCAGTCTAGCTGAAATGACAGAGAGTTAGTGAACAGGAAATGCCCAAAGCACAGAAGCAGTTAAAAATGACCAGATGCCACAGAGCTGGATGTAACACATTTTTGTACAGGTCATTTAATTGTGTTGGACATGATTTAGGACGTCCAGTTAATATGTATGTTTTCATTATTGCTTTCCTTAACTGTGTTCAATTTGTATTGTAAGCTGTGTGACTGTGTGACAGTTTGCTCATTTGTCTGTGTCTGTGGTTGCATTTAAATCTGAGGAAGACCTGACCATACTCATCTTGCTTTTAATTATGCAACCTCCATGATAGCTTTTTGGACATGTTCAAGAACTGATACCCTTGGAAATTCAGCTGGTGGCCACATCTATTAAGGCCACTTCAAGTCATTAATATAGCTAACTAGAAGAAAAAAAAAATCCCTGTGATAACAATGCACATTACAACTGAGACAAACACTATGACTTCAACACTGCTAGTCGTCTTCATGTCACCACCGTCATCATCATCTTGAAAGGGGTTTCACTATCTGTCCCACTAATCTTTCTCTCAGCCAAGCCATTAGCTCCTACTGGAGACAAAAACGTTTTAGGGAATTGTCATGCTGCGGCTTCAGGGCCTATTCACTTTCAGTTCTCTTTAGTGGGTGAGATATGAAAAAGTCAAAACACCTAGAGAGTTAGAGCTAAAAAAGCTGGAGGCAGAAAACAGTTAGAGAAAAGGAGATGAAAAAGTTGGATCCAGCTATTAGGACGTGCCGGCTGGAACTGCAACCTCATTCAGTTTCTTATTCAACTGATGCACAGGCATCATCCCGCAGTACCGTCTTCATTTGATGAGAGTAAAATTATTTCTCTGCTTCCTGTTTTCCATGCGTCTAAGGTTGAGTCTAATTTTGGTGCATTTCAGCATATTTCCATTGCGTCAAAGCAAATGCACACATGTCTGAGGAGCAATGCTTAAGTGTGAGCTGGTAAAGCTCAAGGTGCGTGTTTTTCTCTGGCTCTTGGAGTTAGCCTGGTGTATGAAAATGGTGCTTTGTTGTTGCATATGAATTTCAAAGTATGAAAAAAAAAAAGCCCAGCTGGACTTGCACTGACTTTGGCAGAGAGAAATGTTTGGGTTGTTTTGTTTTTTTGACATGTGTTGTCCTGCTTGTAAATCTACCTAGCCCTAACCTGTAGCCTCTCTGTCTAAATTTATGAGTGGAAGAGTTTAAGAAGTGTGGTCTATTGCAATTCAGTGCTGCTGCAGTTCTGCTTGTCATGCATGTACTGTTGTTAGAGTTGGAATGGGTTTTGTGCCGACACCTCTTCACCGTATGTGCAGTCCAACTTAATGACTGGTTTATTTCCAGTGGCTGTTCACCCATGTTGTTACTACAAGAAATGACATAGACTGACAGAACTGTATCCTGCTTCCGAGGTTGTTAAGTGTGAACATGATGATCTGGTCCAGCATCGTCCAGACAGGTTTGCGGTTAGCGAGCTCAGTCCCATACGTAAGCCCACGATGCTGATCTGATTGATTCACTGTATGCTTGTCCTTTTTTGGAGGATTCAAAACTGTGTGAGAGTGTAGGAGAGTCTGTAACTGCTTTTGATGTGTCACTGCCGCTGACTCACCAGGTGCTCATCAGCAGTCAGGAGAAAAGCTAAGTGTCTTGCCGCATAGTGAGGACACTAACAAGTGGGCCGCTGTGGCTCAGTAAGCTGAGCGGGTTGTCTATAAACCAGAGGGGTTAGTGGTTTGATCCCCGGTACGTGCCGCATGTCGAAGTGTCCCTGTGCAAGACACCGAACACTGAGTTGCTCCCAGTGCTTGCCACTGGTGTGTGAATGTGTGGGTAGATGTATCACTGTGACTACCGACATATATATTGGTAGTATATAAACAAACTTAAACCTCATACTTATCAGTAGTTGTTGCTTATCTACAGTGCAGAAGGGATATTCACATGAAAATCCCAAAATTTGCAAGTACACCAACTACTCAGAACAATATTCATCACAACACGGACGACAGATCCCAACTGAAGTATAGTTGAAAAGACATGTTTTGTCACAGGTTCAGTCAACACAGACAGTATGGACATCATTTTGGCACACATATAACCTCCAGTTCTGGGATTTGGCCATCAATAATGATGCGTTGGAGTGCAGTGGCACTAAGGCACTGAAATTTTAATTGTTACAACCTACCTATGTGAAAAGAAAATCGGCAACAAGGCGTTAAATTCTGTCACTCCTGAGTTCAGTTTTGTATGTTTGCATGCCTCACCTCTCACCCTCTCTCCCAAAGAAACTGATCTAAACTAAATTTAGATGAAAATGAACCAGAGAAATTTGCAGTAGAAGCGGATAAAGTAGAAGCAGATCACCTATTCTACTTTATCAAGTCATACAATTATTGGTGTATGCTGAATCCTGCAGACTGTGCACCATATAAACATGGACGTCCCTCCTTCCTGGGATTGGCCTAACTGATGGTATTTTTCCGGAGATACAGGTGACGCCATGCGCAGTACGGACCAAGAGTGGAGCCATGCGGAGCCGCGTTATCGATGACCCAACCACACTTCTGTCAGACTCACTTGCATTTTCATTTAATTAATACTGCGCTCTAACTTCACCAGTTATAAGGAAATGTTGGATTATATACTGTACTTATTTGTTTATTTTTTTTTTATCCAACTCTCATGGTTCTACGGGACTGCTTCCCATGTTGTTTGGCATAGCAACTTGTAGTCATCATGATGTCACATCCTATTTCTATAGTGTCAAATAATGAACTAAAACAAAACATATAAGAAAAACACTTGAGTATACATCAATGTTATATTAACTACGTAAATTGACTGAAACATTCTGGAAAATAAATTATTTGACGTGTACTTCATGTTTTAGTCCTATCTACTAACATGGAGGGGGTGGAGCTTATGGCCTATACTGCAGCCAAACACCAGGGGGAGCTCCACTTGTTTTGGCTTCACTTTTGAGGAGATGTTCTGTCGTCCATCTTTATTTACAGTCTATGATCACAAGGGATAACAGCCGGATTTGATGAAATTTGTTATCGGATTGAGAGGAGTGGTGTAGCCTGTTGATCATCAGTTGAAAAGGAAAATTGCCTAATAATGCACGTTCCTATCTTTTTTGGAAAGAAAGATGGTGGTAACCAAACAACGTGCATTTGGAAGTGCTGAAATCAAAGTGGTTAATGCTGTTGAAATGTTTTTTGTCTATTGAAAAAAACATTGTGTTGTGAATACATTTTGGCAAATGCATCTCCTTCTGGTAGATTCCTGGTAGATTTTAGAGGGAGGGCCAGATCATTCTGTTTCGCCTCTATGTGTATTAGGCTGGAATCTCTGATTAGAATGAATTCATATGTGTTGTGTTAATATGTGTGTTAATGTTAATTTCTCTGGAAAACTAGCAGAGAAATTAACATTTTAGTTGAGTCAACATCACAGATTAATACAAACTTAGTACAACAACAAATATTAAACAGAACTTAATATAGTTTAGATGACATGAGCATTAATATAACTAGGCAGTTAAAAAAAAGGTTTTCGCTAAATGTGTTGCTTTATCAAGTAGTCTAATTACCTAATATGGTTCAAAATGTGTTTTCTACTTTATCTTTCTTAATCTGAAAAAGCTTTGTAATGCTTATTACTTCTATTAAACTGTCTTTTTATACAACTACTTTGCTTTCTTGAGTGTAGTTTACTTCTGAAACTGGCTGTCACCTTGTCCTACACAGAACCTTTTGGGGAAACACTTGAACACCTGACACTTCGCCCAGCTGTTGTTGTTTTGTTTGCTTCACCTTGGTGGCACTCTCAAAAATTTGTGGAACAACTGCAAATGTAGGTTCCTCTTGTTTGTGTTTGTGCTGTCGTTCCTCCTTTTCCTTTGCCCCCGCCGCAGGAAAGACACAGCAGTATTATAAAACCAAGTTTTAATATTTATTGACAATAGAGAACATTGTTACTGGTAGACCTGCAAAAGAGGTTGGTCTCACCTTTGTTGGGTTGCTCACACCTAACTCCTACTTGTACACTGTAGCAATGCTGACAATAAACCTACAGTACAGTTAACAAAGTAACCCATCTCCAGATCCTCCAAATCCTTTAGGAACAACTAAAAAAAACATGAATAACTGTACAAGGTGTTGACCTGGCCTCCAAATTCACTAGACCCAAACTGATCAAGTATCTGTGGGATGATCCACAGAGGCCCCTCCCCTCAACTAATAGGACCCAAAGCCCCCCACTAACAACATTCTGTTAACAGACACCACAGGACACCCTCAGAAGGTCCATATCCATTCTTTGATGAGTCACAACTGTTTAGGAGGCACAAGGGAGACCCACACATTAGGAAGGTGGTTTCAATGTTGTGGCTGAACGGTGTATTTTGTACACTGCCAAGATAATCAACATTCCCATATGGTCACTGGAGTAATTTCTTGAGTGCAGTGTGTGGGTGAACCGGATGATCTTGTCATTACCACAAAATCTTTACTCACACATTTTATTTAAGTTCCCATGGCAGTAAATGGGATGTAATTATCAGTGTCAGTCAAACACTTGACTGAAATACCTCAACTGTTTTTTTTTTTTTTTTTACAGCAACCTGTAAATGTTGTACCTCGTGTATCTCTGTCATTTCTGGTGTACTGTTTACTGCTGTAAAGATGTTTTTTTTATTGACATGCAAAGTGCAATTTCCAGGGGAAAAAAAGGAATTTCTCCCCTTGGACAATTAAGTTTTACTAACTAATTACAAACATTATTTCACGGACAACTAGAATGCAATAATGCATTGTAATGCAAACCTTTAATCTCTCTAAAAACAACGAATAATATAAAATGGCTTATAATAAAAAGAATGGCGTATAAAGGTTATGCATGGCTATGCTATCATATTGGTTTATGGAAGTCAATGTGAAACTACTTTCAAATAAGCCTAACTTTGAATCAGACAAAGTCCAATGCAAATTCCTTCACAATCCTGTCACAATCCATTGCGGGATACCAATGTGGTGCACTGAAACCTGTCCCATTGGCTAAACACAGCCTAAATGCACTACCACTTACATTCATAATACAGCACCAACCTTTCATGTGTCAGAAAGTCCATGTTTTCTTGAAGAGACTCTGGCAATATAGGAGGACCACAGCGGCAGTTCTACTGTTAGAGGCGCTCTCTTGATTCCATCAGAGCAGACTTCTAAAGCATCTGTGGTGGTCACTTACACAGTCTGACGACACAGCATGCGGCATCTGTCATCCTACACCCATCAGCAGACAAAAGTGCTGCTGATGGGTACATTCTCTTAGCCCTGTCTCATTTGATAATGAACAACAGGACAGTGTCATTGTCTCTTTGGTTTTTGGTTTTAAACACAAGCGTGCACACAAAGTATGAGAGGCTAACATTTCCAAAAACATGGCGAGTTTTGTGTCATGCTGTCTGTGCTCTTGGTTTGGAAAGCCTTAGCACAAGAATGAAAAACAACCACTCTGGACCTGTCATTATCCATGTTTCTTTATTTATAGTAGTGTAGTGCCTGTTAAAAATGTGTATGTTCAGAACAGGCTGCTTGTAGCTTTCTCAAGAAACACTCATCCACAAAAGGATTGAATGAGCTGAAGTCAGTGAGCTTGCGGGGGTCTACTCGAGCGTATCCCAGCTGTCATCGGGCAAGAGGCAGGGTGACACCCTGGACAGGTCGCCAGTCCATCGCAGGGCTAACACAGAGAGACAGACAGCCATTCACACGCACACCTACAGCCAATTTAGAATCACCAATTAACCAAATGAGCATGTCTTTGGACGGTGGGCGGAAGCTGGAGTACCTGGAGGGAACCCATCTAGACACAGGGAGAATATGCAAACTCCACAGAAAGGCCCAGTCAGCCCGGGACCTTCTCGCTGTGAGGCATCAGTGCTAACCACCTCACCACCGTGCCGCCCTGTTTTAGTTGAATTTCATTTAATTTTATGTATATAGTGTCAATACAATAGAACCCAGAGTCTAAAGAGATATGACCCTGAACAGAATCCAAACTAGGAACTGGTTCCACAGGAGTGTGGCCTGATAGCTGAATGCTCAAACTTACATTTTACTTTTTGAAAATCTAGGAACTACAAGTTAGTCTGCACTAGAGAGTGAAGTGGGGTGATATAGCACTATGAGGTCTGTTAGATACGATGGAGCTACGTCTTTAAGAGTCCTAATATGTAAAGAGGAGGAGTTTTAATTATACTGTGTTCTGGGTTTTACAGAGAACCCAAGAAGGGCGGCTAAAATTGGAGTAATATGATCTCTCTTGCTAATTCCCGTCAGTGTTTTTGCTGCAGCATTTGAATCAATTGGAGGATTTTTAAAGAGCTATTTGAACAGCCAGACAGTAATGAACTACAGTAATCCAGCCTGAAAGAGAAAATGCATGAACTAGTTTCTCAGCATCACTGAATGTTAAGTTTCCATAAAAATAATGGACCCAATTGCAGACACCAACTCAAACCCCAGCAATTGAGCTGTTTAATGACAGGAAAAAAGACAGTAGGTGGAAAATACTTGAAGACGGTGGATTCTCAAGACAGAAGATGACAGGTGGTTGCAGTGTTGTGGTTTGGAGAGAGAGAGCTGGACTGAACGCAGAGGTCGATTAAAGCTCACCTAAGAAAACTGTGGATGAAGAAAAGACGCGGACAAAATGTAGCAGACAAGAACTAGAAAACAATTATAATAGGTCTCAAAGACACTGGCACATAGTCACCACTGAACAAGGCAGAACAGACTGACAAAGCAGGACTCAGAGACCAGGTCATCTGGTTTATGCGCGAATTAAAAGACAAATCCTGGTAAAATATAACCCAAAGGTTCTTCACAGTAGTACCTGAGGCCAATGTAATGCCATCCAGAAAAAGATGTGTTTAGGGCCAAATAAAACTGCTGTCTGAGTTTAGATTAGTAGATTGTTACAAGGCATCCAGATCTATATGTCTTTAAGGCTTGGAGTTTAACCTGCAGATTTGTTTCATCTGACTTCATGGATAAATACAATAAATACCGATGGGTAACCTTTGCATAGCAATGGAAAAGTGAGCATTGTTTCCTAATAATATTGCGTAACGGAAGGACGTGGAATGTGAAAAGTACGGGTCCTAGCACAAAACCCTGTGGAACTCCATAACTTAGTCTTGTGTAAGTGAAACAATCATTGGTGACATGGACAAAATCTGTCAGATAGATAGGCTTCTAATGTGGTTACTTGTGTTTGCTTGTGTTGTGAAAGCATAACAGAAAACCTTTAGCCACAATATGCAGACAGCTCATTCTAACGTCTTCACACTAGACACTGTACTTCTTTGGCTTCCCAGTCATACACTTGTCAACTGTGAAGCAGATCAGATTAACAGTTGTCAAGAAAAGCAAAGAACTGACACACACACAAACGCAAAGTCTGATTTATTGGGAAAAAACATAGAGCAACCTCCTGTTCTGTAGTTTTTCTTGTTCAATACCACTGTGTTCAGCAAAGCATACAGACTAAAAAACATAGAACACAAAGCAAGTGCCCGCAGACAATGAAGAGAAACTAGCACAATAGCAGTACAACAGACACACAATATCAGACTCAGTAACTGTGTGCAAAGGTAAATCCACAGCATGTTTTCTGCAAAATACAAAGTAATCTCTGCATGGTGTATTGAGGCCTCTCCTCCAACACATTCGTTATATTCCACTTGACAATAGTGTTATGGTTGAGCAAAAAGCAGTGTATCACCAGTGGCAGTGTGGAAATGTTTTTCTTAAAGAAACACCCTTATTTACTCACATGATCCTTACATAATGTAAAATCAAACCTTTGACTTGACCATTATCTGTAGCTCACAGTGTGCAAGCGTATGTTTATATTATCATGCTGATGCTGGGAAACAGAGTAAGTAAAGCTGGGGCTGTTTGAACATCATTGGTTTTGAAATAAAATGTTAAATAAAAATGTGAAATGGTGTTGGTGGCATCGAGAAAAGCCAATAAAATAGAAAAAGAAAAATATATATACATACTGTATATCTTTGTATCTTTGTGGAGTAGGTTACATACTGCAGCTGGATAATGAGTCAAAACACAATTTGAAAGAACTGCTTGGAGACCAATCATTTTGACAGTAAAACACTTGAGTCCCTAACTTCGATAAACACCAGTCTGAACTAAAGTACATGCATAACAGTCATTCTGTTGTCTTTCTTGCCCTGAGTTCTGACTCCTGGCCTACTTGTACTTTCTCTTGTCAAATCTCATTATTCAGTCCTGAAGAGAAAGTGCTGAGTTACATTACTTCATTCTTTACTGTAAAAGTAAAACCACGCTATATAAGATGCAAATTGGATTTTAAATGTAAGTTGGATCCAGATGGAGCTTAAACTACTTATATACAGTATGCCAGTTTAGTAATGTAGTCATGCCAGTGATTTCATATGGGTGGGGAACTTCTAAAGGATCACCAAAATAAATCTTACAGAGAAGACAGAAGAAAACGTAAAGTTCTGATGCACAAATCACATTATAGTATTGGAATGTTTGGTTGGTTTGGTGTACTGTATTATGCTTTGGATCACATCATGTCGTTACAGTATTGTTTCCAATCACACAGTGTATCTTGTCCCTTCCCCTACAGTTTCAAAGAAATGCTGCCAAAGGACCCAGCTGCAGTAATTAAATGCATCAGTTAAACCTCCGCAGTCTAAAATGCTCAGCCTGCTAAAGTAGCAGTTGGTGCTAGAAGCAAAGCATGTTTACTAAGATGTGTCCTTGTCTGTACTTGCGTTCTTGTGGAATTGTAAATTCCATGCCATTACACTCTCTCCAATTTAACATTCCAGGTACATGTCTGACCAAGTGCAGTCCAAATGATCAAATGTGTCTTGCCCTGTCCATTTTATCGGGGACACATCTTGAGGGTAAGTTATGTGGACTTGGGACAGGCGGAATTTCACGGGCGTCATCAAGTACGCTGCTGTTAAAATTACAGAATTACCAGACTATCCTCCCATCCTCCAGAGTACATACTTCAGAGTCAGTTTGTCAAGTCCACACTACCAAGTACGCGAGACCAATGTCTGTGCACTTGGCAGTGATAACTGCTCAAAGAATCTATTTAAATTATTCCAAACAACTGGGAGAGTATGTACAGCATGTGGTGTATTATGATTTATATGTTGAGTGCAGCATTAAAAGGCAAATGTGTTCTTCCTTTAATTTTATTTGTGTTGTTTTTTTTTTTTATTTGTGTTTATTTGTGTATTATGATCAGGCGTCCAACTGGCACTAGTTTCTGTATTTATCACATCAGGTCACATAGACAAAACATAAAGTTCTGAACCTTTGCAGTGAAGATCCACTGGCTGTAATAGTAAGGCTATCCATGTTAATGTCCCAGTACATTTTTAGAAACTGGTCATTGCTGGGTTTTCATAATGTATGTAGAGCTATAGAGATCTGTGCAAGTAATTTATTTGGTATGTGAGATGAGACTGCACCGGGGCTCCACCTAGTTACTCTGTGCCCTGCACTTACACTAATACTTGCTTCCAGTACATCTCACAGAAGTGTTCTCATCATCCGCCGCTTCTCCTCCGCCTCCTCTGTGCAACTCTATTCATCTGGTAGTAATAAAGCCCCCAGAGAGCTCTGCACTGAGATAAATGTAGGAAAGAAGAGAGGCTTTTTTAAGGTCTGGGGTGTCATCCTGTTTATTTCCCTTGTGAAAATACCGGCACCCTCACAAACTAACTGTATAATAAACACGTGCATGCAACAGAAACCACATTTCATTCAAGCGCCGTTGCTGTTTCTGCTGCACTTGTTCTCTCATATGGCTTGTGGTAAGCGCAGAGAACTCGTGCTCATTGATTTTGTGTGATAATAAGGCTCATCGATTTAGACAGAACATAAATGGAACTGAGGATTACCCTGATACCTGATTTAAATTTATTGATACACTGCTACAGTGTCCAGTTATTATAAAAGAAATCCATCCATCCAGTTTCTGCTCGGTTGTAGCGGAGGGATGCTCACTGAACGAAGATGGCTCAGACACCCCTCTCCTCAACTACCCTGCTGCTTATGGGATAAATAGAGTATCATATCATATTTCCCATGACATTGGGAAAATGGAGTATGAAAGCTATACATATAGGTTTTTAATAATTGAACCTGTAGGTTAGCTGGGACTTTTATGTATGGAGTTTGCATGTTTGCAGTACTTAGTACTCGATTACATAACATAGTACTCGATTACATAACATTCCTGTATTGTCTTAAGGTCATAACTTAGGTACTGCAGCTCCCTTCATCTGCCGATCCCCCAGTGTACAACCACTACATCCACTTGACTGGCCATCAGAGTTATAAGTGTGACTCTGCAACATTTTTACAAAAAGATCCCTCAACACAGACGGTCCAGAACTGGGAGGATGCCCAAACTAAGCCCTGATAACAGAGACTTTATTATGTCAGAGTTTTGCTTTCCTTCACATGGTTTTATCAGTGCGTCCAGATACAGTGTGTGTGGTGGAGGATAAGCAGCCGTTTCTAAAAGTGGGTTTCGCATGTCAGCCTAAAGTTGTGGCTGACGATTCAAGTTTTGAAGCACTTGCATTTAGCATTAAATATGCTATCTTGACATAGCTGCTTCCCATCCCCCAGAGGAAATACAGTCATTTTTTATTCTGAATTCTTAGAATTTCTCACATCAAGTTGCTGACTTGTCACTTTATCACTTTGGTTGGTGATTTAAGTATTCACCAACTCAGCCATCACCAAATCCCTGAATCACTGGACTAAAACATAGCCATGGGCGTTTGCAGTTCATTTAGAGCTTGTACATGGTCTTAGTATAAATAACTAGTCAAGTTACTGAGCCAGTTATTCCAGATCTCTCTATTATGTGTGACACAAATCCTCTCTGAAACTTCTGATCAAAAACATCTGAATGTCTGAAGTGTTCCTCTCTCTTTTTTTTTTATTTTTTTTTTTACCATTTATCAATTATACAGTATCTGACACTGAATAATGGATACTTGTATATAATTTTAATTTTGTCAGTGTTCCACCACACTGGATATGTTGCTCCTGTAAAAGCCAGACTACAAAGTAATAGGGGTCTGACACCATGATTTAAATATCCTTGAAATAAAGAAACAAAAATAGAGAAAGGAGCATCAGTGGAAAAACACTAGACTCCAGGTGCACCATTAGGAGATGAGGATGTTGTTGACATCATGCAATGGGCTTGTAAAGATTGCCAGAGCAGCATCCTTCTAATTTTATACCAGAACCTTTTGTAATATTAGAAATCATCTTTTAAATTCTGTCAGCGGTTTTAACTCATCTAGTGGTGTTTGCAGCCTTTTGACTGATAACACTGAAGCACCACAATTCCCTCTCTCCTTTCCTTCATAGACACCCCAGGCACATAGTCCTCAGCAGTTTTCGTCTCAATCCCTGCTGGCAAACTGGGAGATAGTGTGCTGCATTTGAAAGCTTCAACTAATCAAACTTTTTACAAGAAGTAAAAGATGCTGTTGCCCCCTGTCTGCTCAGTCTAGTCAACCTTTTCCTTTCCATTATTATGCTTAACAATTTCAGACTGCCTATTTCCAACCTAGGATCAGATAACCTAGCTTTGACCTCTCTCTTTAACCCGTTTTAAAAAATTCTCAAATGCGACTCTGTGATCTTACTGAATGCTAAATCTGTATTTAATCATTGTAGTATTAGGCAGCCTCCTAAGCTTCCCAGAGTTGTGAAATATTAGATAGGGACATAAAAGGCCACACAGAAGGGAGGAATAATTCATTTTTAAGTGGAAGAAGAATGTGACAGAACCAGACTCGGGGTGAACAACAAATTTCCTGGCCTACTTGGGTTGAAAGCAGAGGAAATAAGGGTAAATGGATGGTTCAGGGTCACCTGAACCAGCACTGAATATGAGATTTGTCTAAAAGGAGTTTCGGTCTCAGTGGTTTATATTATCTGTATCCATTAATTGTATCGACCTTGAATAAATGCATAATCAAGGGCGCAACCACTTTCAGTCACAGGTGGGTGCTGTCATATGTTTCTAGCTGACTGCCTAGGCCTTACACACTCATCTTAAGCGTCATTTAAAGGTGCTCAACATGCGTAGGGCTTCCTGTCGTCGAAAGCATTTATACCTGCGCGCTATTGTGTCCGTATTGTTGTTATGTAATTATGCCACTGAAACACTGGGCAGCAACTGGCCAGCTGTGTTGTGTTTCAATCTGCATTCTGAGTGGCTTATGTTGGAGTTGAATTAAATAATTGTGGAGTAACAGTTAGTTTATAAAATTCACTGCAGGACAAAACATTGAGGAGACATCTGAGTAGACACTGTGTACGAGCCTGAACAAAGGACAACTTTCTGTGCTCATTCGGCAATGTGTGAACAAGGAAATGCATTTCGTACCAGTCACAGCCGTTATGGTCCATGTAGCCGCGATGCGTGGTTATACATTTCTGGGGAGGTACAGGTCAGGCTACGGCGATAGGTCTGCGCAGAGTCCAAGGCTCTATCAGTTGACATAATAAATAAACCGCACATTACAGTCAGACCATGCTAAGATGGCAATGCCCAGAGGCTGCAAATTGGGCTTCAAAACCAGTCTTCAGTTGGTGACATCATTGAGGGTTCATCCATCTTCATATACAGTGAATGGTAAGTACAGATGCACAGTTTTCTACTTTGGGCAAAGCTCTGCTCTCCTCTGTGATGTAAAATCTTTGATGATACTGGTCAGGTATAACTGCAAAACCATATATTACAGACACCCAAGGGTCCAGTGTACAAGACTGTGCTCACATGTGGTTTTTTACTAAGTCCAGGTTTGAGAAGAAGTCAAGGTGACACCATGGGCCCTGCCTCTGCTTAGCCCAATTTGACTTTGATGCAGGTCTATTTTCAGCAAAAAAAAAGAAAACTGGTGACATCATTTTTGTTTTCTCACTCTTTGCAAGCATCTGGGACAACCCGAAGCTTACTGTAACGACCTGAACGGACTGATGTCAACTTACAAGCTGCTGAACAGAGCCAGATTGAAGACACATTTGGTAGACAACCAATAAATAGGAGAAATGCAGCTCTCTGACAAATTTGAAGGAATCAAATAGAGAGCAACCTCAGGTCACATGCTGGCCAAAAGGTGAAGGCCCTCCATAAACACCCACCAGGCACCCCCTTTTTTATATGATTATTTTGCCATTTATAATTAATTTATCTTAACAAGTTATTATTTATTAGTCTCTGGCTCAGGGCCCTGTGGTTAGAGAACAAACTACTCTGCCTCCTGAACTGCAGCCACCCTAAGAGTCGTCATGTCAGAAAAACTCATTTTGATTTCCTCCATCCGTTATCTTCTTTTGATTTCTGCCGCAGAGGTAATGGCTGTTAACAGCTGACACAAAGTATATGGTTGATATTCTCTCTCCAAGATCCTGCAAAGCTGAAACTTAATCATAGTGGGGGGAGGAGACGCAGCCAGTGTCAGGCATAATGGAAATGCACTAATGAGATAATTATTTCCTCTTTCTCATCCCGCTCCTTCCCTCTCACCAACACTCATCATCACCAGCTCTGACTAATTATCTCATGTCTCCAAGAGATTACTGATTTATTACTTGTCCCAACTGCACTTTTCTATTAGCTTCTCTGTCTTATCAGACAGGCTTCAGATCTTATTTTGATCCACCGACGGACATAACCTGATCGAATAGCTTCATAAATCACTGACATTTATTGTAAACTGTATATCTTTCTAATCATCATGCTTGTCACATGGCACTGAACAGGCCTGTGCCCCTTTTGTTGGACTGCTGTGGTGTTTATGCACACCTGCAGAGTACAACTGAAAGTGTTTCCATTGCTTAAGGTATGTCTCATTACAAAGATGAATGTATGCAGAATGGCTACTCCACTGATACCAAATCTCACTCCAAGTTAAAAATGAAATTAACACTTCATGGGGGGAAATCTCACATGCTGTTCTTGGAACCTGCTGGAGCCACTCTACCAGGCTGGGGGTGCTCCGGTTATGCATCTCCTTGGTATATGCCGACTTGATGGTGCCTTTTCCATTTGGTTTAAAGCTGGCCTCTAGCGTGGCTTTCCACAGACCCACTGAATTCCTGATGACGGCTCTCAGAGTCCTGTTGATGTTGCATAGCTTCAAGCACTCCAGGATCCACGTGTGAGGCACTGAGTCATAGGATTACTTGTAGTCAACTCAGGCGGTGGCTGCGGGTGACTGCTTTCTCTAACAGCTTTGCTCCTCTGGTGTTTGTGGTGGAAATATACATTGGAAAATAAGAAATCCGAACGCACTGGACTTTCTGTGTGTTTATGTCAGCGCCTGCAGACGGGCTCACGGCACAGGCAAAGCAGCAAGCACTGAGAGTGGCAAGTGAGCAAAGAATACACAGTGTAGATCTGTTTTATACTTCTTATCAACTGGAGGTCACATTATTCACTCCTTTCAGCCTGTCTGGCTCCCAGACACAGGCCCTGAGAGAACACAAGAATACTACATAACATATGACATACATACCTCAATAGACTTTCATGTTAAAGCAGCTTCCAATTTCCGTTACATGTTCCTCAATGATCCTTTCTGAGTCCTGCTCATGTATTGAGCCATGCCCTTATTCATTTGCTATGATTCCTGACAGGAGCTTCCACATTGTGTAGAGGCAGGTTATTAGCCAGTGGTTGCATTGTACTTCTCCCTTCTGGGGATCCTTCAGGATCAGGACTGCACAGCCTTCAGTTGGCCATTCAGAGTGGTTCCCATCTTTTAGCAGCTCATTCATTTTTTTTTACTGCCAGCTACTCATGGAGTGCAGTTAGCTTCTTTAGACACTAGCCATGGACCATGTCAGGGCTTGGTGCTCTTACAGCCTCTGCATAATTGAAAACCTTTCTTGGATATCTGCCATTGTGATGGTGAATGGACCCCGTTCAAGGAAGTTACTGTGGTCTGCTCTCAGGTCCACTAGCCAGTGTGCATTGATCTTGTTAGTGTTATGTCCCACATATGCTTTTCAACTATTCGTCAGTCTCTAGCCTAGTGGGTCTGTTCTCGTGTTATCACCCCGCACTAGAGAGTAGACTTTAGATGGCCCTTTCTCAGGGCTGTGGCTTTTTGCTTGGAAGTCTCTAAGGCAGGGATGTCAAACTTGCAACCTGCGAGCCAGAACCAGCCCGCCAGAGGGTCCAGTCTGATCTGTGGGATGAATTTGCAAGGTGTGAAAATTACATAGAAGACATTCACTGCAGGGCGGCACAGTGGTGTGGCAGTTAGCACTGATGCCTCACAGCAAGAAGGTTCTGGCTTATGTATGGATGTTCTCCCTGAGTTTGCGTGGGTTCTCTCTGCGTACTCCGGCTTCCTTCCACTGTCCAAAGACATGCTCATTAGGTTCATTGGTGATTCTAAATTGGCCGTGAGTGTGGTTGTCTGTCTCTCTCTTGTAACCCTGTGATAGACTGGCGACCTGTCCAGGGTGTACCCTGCCTTTCGCCCAATGACAGCTGGGATAGGATCCCAGTCCACCAGTGACCCTTCACAGGACAAGCAGTTCAAGAAGATGAATGAACATTGTAATTTTTCAATAAAATGAACTGCTATTCCCAATATGTCCACTAGGGGTCCCGCTGTTTTAGTCAGAGTTCAGATACAGCAAACAGTGAGACCCAGGACTAAACAGCAGATGGCAGATGTGCTGAAATTTCAGGTTGCTCATAAAATGTTTCATTCATTAACTGCAAATATTATAGGCTATTATTCTGCTGTGTTACTGGTCCATCCCGCCTGAGATCACATTGGGTTGTATGTGGCCCCTGAACTAAAATGAGTCTGACACCCCTGCTCTAAGGCTTCAGGTAAGGGCAGCTTGTTGTACTTCTGTAACCTTTCAAACCTCTCTGCAGCTCAGATAGCTGGCTAACTTTCTTGCCGTGCCGCCTCTATCTCTTTCTCCATGGAGAATATTTCTTCTTATGATCGGCGTTCATCTCTACTATTGCTGTGGTTATCATACATTTAATTATATGATTTACTCAATCTAACAGGAACCTCTGAGCCCAGTATCATTTAGAAAACAGTAATCAAACTTGTCACCTTCATTAGCTCTTAAGTGCATCATTCATTTCCTTCTAACGACTCAGTATCAGATTGATTGCAGATCCGGTGAAAGCGAGATGTGTCTTATAACGCAGCAGGACTTCAGAATGGTAATGGATGCTGTTTTTATCCCGATTGTAAAGAAGATTATATATATACAGTATATATATATGTGTGTGTGTGTGTTAAGCTTAAAATTCACAGAAGACTGAGATTAATGGCAACGACAATAGGCAATTAAGAATTCTTCCTCTAAATAAATGTAATGGATCAGATTTGCTGTACCATGTGGCCTGTCACACCTGTTACATGTTACAGGAATTAAACTTAAAAGTAGTGACTTTTTTGTTTTAAAACGTTAGTATATACACCTAGGCATAACATTATGACCACCTTCCTAATATTGTGTACGTCTCCTTTGTGCCTCCAAAACAGTTGTGACTCATCTGAGAATGGACATGGTCCTTCTGAGGGTGTCCTGTGGTGTCTGGCAACAGAATTTTGTTAATAGGGTCCTTTGGGTGCTATGGGTTAAGGGCCTCTGTGGATCAGGCTTTGGGATCTAGTGAATTTGGAGGCCAGGTCAACACATTGTGTTGTTTCAGTTGTTCCTAAACCGTTTTTGTGTGTGTGCCTGTGTCAGAACACCAGATTGTCACAAGATGTTCAATGTTATTTAGTTCTCCTGTCAGTGGTCATAATATTGTGGCTGATCAACGTAAAACTACCTCTTAATTTGTCCAGTGCTTTTACTTTTTTCTTTCAAGGTAATACGGCATTACCCCACCAGCCTTTCAGAGACAGGGGGATATATATTAAGAGAAAAAACAGTAGAATTTCCCAGAAATTATACTGAAGTCATGAAATAAACTCATCCAAACTTTATTTGAGAAAATTGTGCAGTAGACTAAACAAATGTATTCTTCAGGCTGTTAATAAAACGCCAGGCATTGTCTGTTCTCCAACTATGCCACTGGGGGATGACAGAGAAGATAATCCTTTCTGCTACATCTGAATCAGCTCTTCTTTCTCGACTCTGGCAGAAGAATCGTCAACTCATCACCCCCAAATCATTCCACTCCAGTCAAACCACTGCCCTGGGGCGGAGTGGGGTGGACTGGGACTACCCAGCCATCCAGACCAAAGTTGATCCCAATAGTCTCCTTAATCATGTTTCGGTCTGGTGTGTAACTACAGTGAGCTTGTGCTGGCCCATAAATGTTTGCAATGCAGGTGACCTACAGCTTAATACCAAGACTGAACTTCAGGGTGCTGCAGATGGCTGATCCACAGCACATATTATGCACTCAAAGAGAGGCAGACAGGGTACACAAACACTCACGCACGCACGCACGCACACACACAACACTTAACCCACATATCCTCTTCTCATTAACCCCCACTTTTGTACTACCTAGTGGCTCAAACCGTACCTTCATTTCTCTATGACACCCCATTTATCACCTGAGTTATTTTTAATTTTTTAATTAGATGTAGACTTTAAATCAGCTGCCCGTTAGTCTCTGCTAACATATTGGTGTGTGTGTGTGTGTGAGAGAGAGAGAATGTTGGAGAAGAATTTAATCAAACTGTGTGTTTAATCTAATGAAACTAATTTTACTACATTGCCTTAATTAACTCCAGACCAAGCCACTTCGTAGTGTTGTAGAGTGTGCAGTGCAGAATATGTGTGAGAAACACACACATATTAATTATTTGCTTATTTGTTTTATGGCTTGCTATCATGGAACCTTAAGTGTGTTGTAATTATTATTACTAATAATGTTTCACATTCTAATCATATTTAATTAACAGTTAGATTTGACATAGGAATGATTTACCTTAAATACGAAATATAAGCCATGTTGCCGAGGCAGTGCATGGTATCAGAACATCTGTGTGTTCACATACGAATCAGTTCCTGATAATGTGTTAATGACCATTTCCAAACACAGATAAAAAACTGTCTGACCAATAGATGCAACATGACTACTGGGTAATTTCTAGATCTTATGTATTGTTGACGTTGGAGGACACGGTTAGGGTTAACAGACCTAATTTGAAGTTTATTTCTTTATGGCGTCAGCTCCCTTAAGTAGTTAAAACTGCTTAACTTAAATAAAACACACACCAGAAAATGCAAACTTGCTTCGATCAAGTTGTGCACCTTAACTCAAAATTCAAATATATATTGTTAAGTCCCTGGGTGGATCTCGGGGAATTTAGGGACGAACACAAGAAACCAAGGAAGTCAGGATGGTAGGGGCAAATTAAACAGGATTTATCCCAATACAAAAGTAACTGAAAAACTGATTGAAGCATACACTGTGGGGAAGGATTGGACCATGTGGTTGTGCCATATAAATGAAGGCACCATAACAGAACTAGACCTGAACTTCGCCAAGTTGAAAGCAACAACAAAATGCCTAACGATTTCATCTACAAAAACATGTAATCAAAAATACATAGGTGGCACCAAACAATAATCCAAGTGTGTATAAACAGAAAGTATGTGAGGAGGTGTAAAAGGGTACCTCAATCTCACCTATAGTACGCACCTTCCACCATAACAAACATAAACAGAGCACATGGGGCTACACATCTCAAAATCAAGTAAAGAAAGAGAAAGATATCAAAGTAAGCAGCAACAAGCAGCAGAGAGAAGAGCCAGCAGAGATGGGATCCTCCAGCTGGGTCCCTTTTCATGTAGGCCCATGGTAGTGATTGGACAATCTGGGGCCGAACCAACCAATCAGCAAGCACCACTAGACTTCCCAGGTGGAGACCATTTGTGAAATTAACAGAGAGAGAGAGAGAGTGAGAGAAAATTAGACAATACATTGCCCCAGAAAAACTATTTTCCTTACCGATACGAGACAACGCTTTAATATGGTTTTGAAGGATCCCGAGTTCACCTTTTGTCAGTGGACACAACAAATTCACATTTTGTTGTTCCTATGTAGTTTTACACTGATTCTATTGGTCAGAAGTAGTAGTAGAAGCAGGCTGATGCATACATATGAGATTAGCTGTTATTGGTTTAATTGTGGTCGCAGCCAGAGTCTAATAACTAACTGGATGTCTCAGTATGGTAGAAAGCTGGGTGACACATCTCGATGGTGACAGCCAGTAACTCTCTGCACATGTACATGTGAATATTATCCCTGCCCTTTCCAATCATCTTTGTATTGCCTCTATTCTGGGTGGAGAAGAAAGAATAATTTCCTTTCCATCCTTCAGCAGGTGACACAAAAGCTGTTATCGTTGATCAGATAGAGTTCAGTTGCATTGTATTAAAATCAAATTTCAGTATATTAATGTTGTTGTACATTAGACAGACATTGGGGAAGTATTTGAAAGAAAAGTCTGCATCTTTGGTAAATGGTAGAGAAAACCATAAACGAAAATAAAATGGATTGATACTGAAAAGGCAAATGTTTGGGTGTTAAATCTATCATGGCTGAATTTTTAGGGTCTGTCCCTGCTTTGGGCTCTTATTTAGGTAATAGATTGTGGCTAAAAGTAATTTCACGGAAATAATAATTATTGTGGTGCATGAGATAAAAGCTGCTCCCTAAATTATGTCTCAAAACATGGCATTCCAGAGGGTTATTGTAGCCACCATCACATCTGAAAACTTTATATTCAAAAAAAAAAGGCAAAGGACAAAGGTTAAAGGCCATATAGTCCAATTTGAGAGCATGAATAGAATGCCCTGTGTGGTTCCTGTCTTATGAACTGGTTCCACAGCCAACTGTGAATTGCGGTGTCTGGGGGCCTCCATTACATGTGGAGAGTGGTGATTAGAATCATTGCAACTCAAGCGCTTTTCTGTATAATCATCAGTTCCCTATCCAAGTGACTGCCACATTAGGTGGACAGCCTTTAAGGCAGAGTGCATTCATTTCACATATGGCTTTTGACAGGTCCCTTGGGTAAGCTGTGCTGCTGATGGCGATTAGGAAGCATTTATATGTTGCCTTTGTCTCTGGATCCGAGTAAAGAGTAAGACTGCATGTGGGCGACAGCTATGTGTGACGGCCTCCATAGTAATGACTTGTAATTGCACCATGCTTCCTGCTCAGCTGTATTTACTATTAATTCTGTAGCCCTTCCAGATATATAGTACTCATCTGTGCGCACACGTCTCATTTTTCTCTTCTGGGGTATTTTTCATTCTATTTCTTTTCTTTCCAAAACTGAGCTCAAAACATTTTGCAAAATAAAAAAGACACAGTGCTGTCAGAAGGCCAGTGTAGTGTAAAGGTTAACCATGTGGAATAAAGGCTTAAACCCCTCCTGTGGTGTACAGATGCTTAGTCATAAGGAATACTCCAAATTAACTCCCTTCTATTGAAGGACACCCTGCATATCAAACATAGATTCATGACAAATTAGTTTATTAATGAGCTTCAAAACATCACAAGAACAAACTTCCCAACACAGGGCTGTTTGCGTCCTCGCCTCCACCTGGTTTCTTTATGTGATTGGTTCTGTGTGGACTGATAAAGCGGGAAAGGCCGCAGTTCATGCATTGCTTCTCTTGCACTCCTCTCAGGACTCAGTTCAAACCCTGAGTTCTCATAGTCTGACAATGCATGAATGAGGCAGTCAACTGTGATCCCACATGGCAGTGACATTCTCACTGTGATGATCACACAGCAGGACAACAGCATATCAAATGAAAGGAAAAGGGCTTTCAGCCAACTGTGATGGATTATAGTCTAATGTATGCTGACTGGCCTCAGGAGCTCAGAGCATGGGTTCTAACAACCACCCAACCTGTTGGAGTTCTCAGGAAATAATGCATGGCAGTTTTCAGTGTTTCGGGACTTGTTGCTCTGATGACTTGAAGGTGGAGATAACGACATTTATTCTCTTTTGGAAAGTAGGGGGTGTTTTGAATACAATGCAAACCCCAAGTTGCTCCCACCTTGGGGATAAGGACAAAGGACAAAAATCCTTATTCATGTTAGATTATCATCCAATTCTGTTAAAGTCATCAACATCCTTTTTAAAACAAACAACATCACTGACGTGTTCTTCTTCTGCTTTTCCCTTTTTATCCAGAATTATTATCATGAGTAATACTGGTGAGAACAAAAGTGAGAGGCCCGTAAAGCCAGCAAGTACAAAAAGGGGTGAGCAACACTTAGTGCCCCCTGCGTAATATAGTTTAAGTGCTGTTATAAATCGACAGGAGAAGGAGTGCACTGCTTCTGAGTGGCGTCACTGAAAATAATTCATGAATTACACAGGGTATGGCATGAGAACAAACACCAAATGTCCTGTTTTGGGCATTACCCGCTGGAATAAAGTCAGACTGTTGTACTTCGAGACCAGGACCCTGTACAGTGTAGGTGCAACTAGGGTAGCTGAAGTTGACAGTCTTCACCCTTGTGCAACAACAAACAGACCAACAAATACTGTATATTCAAAAGCATTTACTGATAAGTTCATATCCGCCAAAACAGCCTCTGCTGATGAGGGGAGTGCACCTTTATAGACACTGGGATATCACAGAAGTAAGCAATTATCAGCAAGTCTTTTCATAGAGGGAAAGGGTCACAAAATTGTCTCTTGAAAAATCTGTTGTTTCTCCAAAAATATAAAGGAACCTAGAAAGACGCATACAGCAGCAACCCAAGCAACCATACCCAAACCAGCAGGACCTTACCACCTCGTCTAACCCAAAAGACATGCTTCAAACATGCTGTTGTACAGTTGGCTGCATGGGAAAGGAGGAAGATAGGTGAAAAACACTCATGCACTAAGTTCCTCTTTCTGCTCCTAATATTAGGGTGGATCATTGGCCGGGAGCCAGTAAGCTGCGAGCAGGCTGCTGTTTCTCCAATCTCCACTATCCACCTGCACATGGAATTTACATACAACCACCTTCACCCAATCTCCGCCTTGCATTTGCACATTCAGTTTGCATGAAGGGGTTTGATGTGATTCAAACAGGTCCCATAGAGTAGAACCATGGCCAAAACAGAAATAGAGAAACATGAAGGTAATTCTGAATGTTTGCACAGTGAACACAAATTAAAGCCTTTCTCAATATTAGGTATAGTGGACAAAACTAAAACTGTAGTTAATACTCTGCGAAGCTTGGGCTGGCAGCACTTAAAAATAATTCTGATATGGCTGAGAAGCAATCACTTCTGCCTCCACCAGTTCTTCCACCAGCAGATTTGTCATGCCTCATGCTTCTGATTCAGCTAGTCTTTGTCCTTCGATACACCATGAATGCGCTGTCGACTCAGCTAGCTCTAGGCCTCCTCCTCCTCCTCCTCCTCATGCCTGCTTTGTACTATGGCCTCCGTGCAACGGATCAGATTTCCAGCCTTCTGCCTGTCTTGCATCTTTCTCTGAATCCAAGCATTGTGCGAGCCCTCCAGAGAAAATCTGCCTTTACCGCTAGCCTACAGTTTGTCCTACTGATGGTTTCATCTTTGCTGCTGTCTCCTGTTTATCTTCCGACATGGTTCTGTCTGTCTGCCCCGCTACTGGGCTGCCCAACTAAGATCTCTGGTTATTCTGCTCTCCGGCCACTAGACCATCTGTACAAGGTACTCCCTTAATTATTCTTGTTCATTGTAAGGTGCCATTTTACACATTTTAATTGTTCTCAGAAATAGCAGCAACTACTCTTTCATGTCCAGAAGACCTTGCAGAGTTAAAATACGTACAATCAACAGGTACAATTCCTGAAAAGGTTCTTGACTCACAGATGCTCACCCAGATTTCAGTCACACACATGAGAAACAAAGCAACGATGGTCCGATGCAAAAGCCTTTAGTGCATCACAACAGTTAGTCCCTGAAGATGATGACGAGTAGATTTTTATTTTTACTAGCAGGCCGCTGCGTTTACCCAGGCGTGTATGATGCTCCCTTTGGGATGGGGGAGCAGCAGCTTATATCTCCTCAAATCTCAACTTGTCCCACCTTATAACACGCATGCCTATACACACTCACTCTACACACTGTGAAACAGGCTTTTAACTTACTTAAGGTAGCAATGAAATAGTTGGTGATGAAGAACAGTGCTAAACTTTTTGTAAAAAGCAGAGTGTGTGTGAAGACACAGATCGCTCTAGGGCATTTCAAGGTCTTGTCTATTCTGGTAAATTATTCTTCAAGTTAAAAGCCTGAAGAACAACAACAAAAAAGAAAATCTCAGCAGACAATGATACTTCAAACGCAACATCAACCAGCAGCTCTAATTTTTATAGAAAATAAGATACTCCCTTAGACACACTGCATTTGCTTCTTAGATATTTTTGGTCCATGCTGTTGAGCAAAGCCAAAAACATGAACCTCGTGACTAGACCTCATTTATATTGCTACTTCAAAATGCACAAGACCGTCTGTTCTCTAGCACTTCCTTTGTTTTCCTCATCCAGGCATGGATTCATCATGTTCCTGATGGGATCAAACGTATTTTCAACTTGAAAGAGTGTGACTCCTAATTACATTCAGTGTTTTTGACAAACGGGGCACATGGGAATAAAATGGAGTCTAAGTCGACACAAGACAACTGGTGGGTTTCTTTGGATATAGAGAAAACATCAAATATAATGCAGTTTTTTCAAAATGTGATTTGTTCTCTGACAGATGCTCAGAAGTGAACAGATCCCACAGTCAGTCTCTTCGCTGAACAGTGGCAGCGAACAGACTGAATCCAAATTTCCACCCTTGTGACCAGCAGAATGAGCCCTAAGTGGTCACTAAATCTGTCTTGGTACAATATTTACACATGTATTTTTGGATTATTTGATGTTCTAAAAGAAAGTATAGAGTAAACCAACCGCTGCCATGGCGAGGCTGTCTTCTGCATCACCAAAGGTCCCACACTCCATGTCAGGACCATTTCACAACTTTTGAGTTTTCCCAGGAGGACCATAGGCTGTAGTTTGGGCACACTTGGGCTAGGTGGAAAAGCCACTGTTGAGTAAAAAGCAGTTTGCTAAGCATTAAACTTAATCTCTCTAAGATCATGAGAATCCTGTAATGTGATGAGTCCCTTCTGCACTCCTAGTTTATACCAGTAATACCTAGTACTTGTACTAGGAAGTGTTTGGAGGAGCCAATTTGGTACTGTAAGGTGACTGGTTTGATCCCCCTTTACATCCATCAATGAGGTGCCTTGAGCAAGATCCTGACCACCAAACTGCTCCCCGGTACATAATCACTACGCTTTGTGTGTACAACTCAATGGGTCTAATGCAGAGAATGAATTTCCCCTTGAGGGATCAATAGAGGAAAATTCTTCCAATTAATTAATCAATTATGGTAAAGCATAATAATGATAACATAAGGATATGTGGCTGCTTTCCAGCAGCAGGGACAAAGGGACTGGTTATTGCTGAGGGAAGGATAAATGCTGCCAAATATAAAGAGATCTTGGAAGATAACCTGCTCCAGAATATACAAGTTACATGAGATGTTTCAGAATTAGAATGCCCTGAACAATGCTAAAGTGTATTCAACACCAGTCTCTGACTGGTCGTGAGTGACTGAGCCAAAGTTTACTATATATGTACACCGATCAGGCATAACATTATGACCGGAGAAGTCAGGAGAAGTAAATATCATTGAACATCTCGTGACAACCCAATGTTCTGCTGGGAAACTGCAGTGTGGATGTTACTTAGACATGTACCACCTACCTGGACCAGATCAGGCACCCCCACCCCATAGCAATGACACTCCTTGATGGCAGCAGCCATCCCCAGCAGGATGCAGCCTGACACAGGCACACACACAAAACGCTTTAGGAGCAACTAAAAAAAACATGACGAACAGCACAAGGTGTTGACCTGGCCTCCAAATTCACTAGTTCCTAAACTGATCAAGTATCTGTGGGATGAACTGGAACAAGCCTGATCCACTGAGGCCCTTCCCCTCAACCCATAGGACCCAAAGGCCCCCACTAACAACACTGTGTTGCCAGACGCCACAGGACACCATCAGAAGGCCCATGTCCATTTTCTGATGAGTCACAACTGTTTTGGGGGCACAAGGGAGACCTACACAATATTAGAAAGATGGTCATAATGTTATGCCTGATATATAGTGGATTACAAATTAGCATCTCTGAAGAGATCTAAAGATGAAAGTCCTTAGCTATTATCACCCAGTCTGAAGTATTTTTAGAAGTGCTGCAAGGAAAATTGGGATAAACTGCCCAAAACTCACTTCTGATATTCTATGAACTTGCAAAAAATTCTATTTCAGACAGGAAGGAAGTATGTATGAGATGTGTGGACTTTAAAGGCATAGCAAACCAGACATACAGAGCAGGCAAAGATGGTTGTGAGTAAAGGACCAGTAGTATATTCGCAGAACAGTTGACACAATTCAAACATGTGAGTGGGTTAGCAAAAAAGTGCCAAGTAATTACTGGCAAGGGTGGCTGGGTCTGACAGGAGAGTTGGAAATCACAGAAAAATTCTGAATTTGTCATTGTGACAGAATGTTTTTCACTTCATCATTATGGATCACTGAGTGTACAATAAATGGGGAAAGTGCTCGTTTTATCAAATCATCAAATCATTTGGCATTCAAATCTCCAATGTAAAACGGTGTGCTCAAAGTCAGAAATTCTAAGTGCATTCTGAGGCGAGGGAAAGACTCTCACTTACAGTCACACACAGTCATGGCCAAACATAACTTTATCTAAGATGTCTAGACAGATAACACTGTGCCGTTATCTACAACCCTTAAGGTGTTTTTAAATAGCAAGCGGATGCTGTCTGGATTGTTTCTTCCTTGCCAGATTTCCTCACAAGCCCACACCATCGCTTTTCTAACACGTGCTTCTACCTGACTACATGATCTCTCTTCTCAATTACCCATGTCTCTTTGGATCTTTGCTTGCTGCTTGTCAGACTTGTTTTCTGCTTGTTGGCTTGGTACGAACTTTCTATACCATTGATAAACTTGACTTTACTTCATCTTCCTGTGATTGGGTCATGCTTTTAGATGTGTAAGATTATTTAATCACCACCATCAACTTTGCGATAGAGGTAGAATTAGATGTAACTGGGACCAGCTTGTTGTCTCATAGCAGCTTAACTGAAAGACAAAAGAATGGCAACACACATACTAAACTATCTAACTCGTGTTCTCTGGGGAGGAAACTGACGGGAGGGTTTATTGGTGTTGTCATCTCTAACACTCTGGATGTCAAAAACTGAATAAGCACTAAATATTTCCATCCTGGTTCCTCTCTGCTGACTCACATCTGAGGATTTGTAAAAGTACTGACCAAAGGTGAGAACTTCTGCTCATCAGTCGTCTTGTATTGGTGTATTGGTATTGATTGATGGTGCCCTTCAGTTTGTTCCTAGATCAAGGCTTAGCTGTTGAAACTAATAGGCGGTTTAGGCTTCTGCATCAATTTGACACCGTATGCAGACCCCATGTAGATGCTAGTGCTATAGCTGACGTGCATCTCCTGAAAATTACGTGCAGTGGCGACACAGACGGGCAAGAGCTGTGTGCTTGGTAGTAGTGTATTTCCGCTTCAGTATATCCGGCTGCTTCTCCATTGCTGCAATTTTTGAATTGATTGTTTTGGATCAATAAAGATGGAACACGTCGAGGAAAAGTTAACTGAGGAGGTTCGGATATACAAACATTTGTATGGCTCACTTCGGCAAAATTTCGGCGAATTCCGGCAAACGTTTCAGTTGCAATTGTTGAAAGTGAAACAGGAAGTGAAAAGTGAAGCAGGAGATAGAAGCACAAATTAACCTGACTGGCAAAAAAGACACAGCACCAACTAGTGTTTGGGTGGCATTTTTATAGAGAGAGCCAGACTGAGGAGCACACAAGTATGAATGGCTCACTCCAGCGTAAGTCATGGCGTCTATGTCCTGCAGTACCCTGAATGAGCCTTAAGGATTAATGCTAACTTGCCATCAGTCCTTTGTGATTCACCAGTCAGTAGGATTCCAGCTGGAACAGTTCCATAATCAGCATTATGGATAGTGGTGAAAAACAGAACAACCTCTAAAGTATAGCTCTTCAGTTTAAACTCATATTCTTTGTGTTCTGCCAGTCAGGCACACAGAGAAGCACATCTCTGATTTAGAGGCTCTTAGCTGGATCATGATGACGGTTGTGAATCTGGTAACTGGACTTACCAGAGTAGCTAAGGTAGCCACTGGCCAGCTAAAAATAAAAATAATAATAAAAAGAAAGACTGTTGTAGTCAGGGTGCAAGCTACTAAGGAAATCCACTTGTAGTTAAAAATAAGAAAAATTATACATATATAAATGCAACATCAGTTGTCTTACTGGCACAGTCAATAAAATCATTAGACATTTCCCCAAACCAGTTTTTCTTTGTGTCACAACTACCAGCCCTACTGCTCTTTGCTGAAACTTATTGCTTTGCATGTGGTTAACTGTGTGACCTTTTGCGGTGCGTGCTCTGAATCCAAACTCCGAGGGCAAACAGACTGAGCGGCAGACGTGGCAACAATCCTTACAAAAAAAATAAATAAATAAAGTAATCCATCCCTGGGAATCCAGTTATGCTTACTCTGATTACTACCTTAATGCGTGTAAGATAACCAGGTGTTTACATGAACTGCAATAATCACAGTATTGCCTTGCTGTGGTTGTAATCTAATTATTAAAGTGCACACTGTCTGACTCAGTCTGATAAGCCCGGAGTTGCCAGAGGCTGGAGAGCTGGCTTCAAATTTATGAACAAATTACACTGCATGACATACGGTTATGGTAGCATACTGCTGAGGCCAGCACTTACTCTGGGAAAGCGTGTGCGCATGCACACGCACACACGCAATATATTGTCCTTTGACGAAAGCAGAACCAGGTCCAGTGATAGATACAGGCTTGTTGGAAGGCCTTAAATAAAAAAATAAAAAAAGTTTTTGTTTAATTTCCACACCTCTTCTGTTGGTTATGAAATGACTTTACTTATGAAAACCATACCTTGAGTTGGTTGCTCAGCCTAACTCAATGACTGAGCTAGAGGGGCCTTATTAAGGGAGATTATCAAGAACCAAACAGTCAATCTTACAGAGCTCCTGATGACAGAAATGTGAGAACTTACCAGAAGGACAGCAGCAGTTCTCTTTTAAACCTTCATGATAGGCTAGATGGAAGCAACTCTTGACTACTACAGAGCATTCACTTTGATCTCTCTGAGATCACGACCATCCTGTAATCTGATGAGTTCCTCACTGGGCAGAACTTGTAGCACATAGCATCGACTGATGCTACTGGTCATATCTTCAGTGATGTTCCTGGACTCATAGAGCGTTTCGGGTCTTTCAACATCATACGCTCTCCCCGAGGCTCGGGCCCCAGCTGGTGACTGGATGGCTGGCTAGCTACTGTGCCCCCCATGGTTCTCCTCTCTTAAGTCACAGCCATCTTGAGGCTCACTCTGCTGGTTGGTTTTGCGGATGGCTGCTCTCTTCCTTGCTGTATCGATACCCGAGGCAGTAAAGGATCTGGACAGAGACTGCAAAGACCCCTGCATCCGACCTATATGGAAACAGCTAACCGGTCCCTCATACTGTACTTGGTGAGCTTCATCTGAAAAGCCTCTACCAAGCAGTCTTCCCAAGGAACTTGAATAACTATGTCCTCTGCACTCCTGGCTTATACCTTCCCGGCGATCCCTTTTATCCCTCTGACCTGTACTAGGAAACTGTGGATCCAAGTGCTTTGAAGAGCTGATTTGGTAATGTAAGGTCACTGGTTTGAATCCCTTCTACATCCATGGCTGAGGTGCCTTGAGCATGCACCATGCCGTGTAATCACTACTCTTTGTGTGTCAATAGGTTAAATGTGGAGAAAGAATTTCTCCATGAGGGATCAATAGAGTAAATTTTATACATTTAATTAATTAATTATGGTAAAGCATAATAGTGGCAACATAATTCTATATGGCTGCTTTCCATCAGCAGGGACAGAGACAGAACTGGCCTTGCAACTGCAACTGCCTTTCTTCTAATGGCTCATTAAACCCTTAGGCAATATAGGTCACCAAAATTTATCACTGACACACTACAAACACCTTCCATGTCCATGAGACCCCTGTATATCCACACCTTTAACATCTCAGATAAACCAAGCCTGTCCTGTTACACATCACATGAGCTGCCAGTCTACCCCCTCATCTCAAGACTGACGCATCTCTCTTTGGTGTCAAAACACAAGTACAAATACAAACACTAGAGTGAGGTGTTGTCTTGGTTTGTGGATATTCAGTTAAAGTGCTATAACCCGCAAACTCCAGAAAAGGAATCTGAATGGCTCTGCTGACATCTAGTGGTTGAAGTGTGAACTGTGGATTATGGAAACAGAAATGTGACCTGTCAGGTGAGTTACAAAAGGGTCATAACAAGTTTTATTTGAAATAGATTGATCAAACTGGAGGCCCTGCAGATTTAAATGACAAATTAAGACATCAAACATTGCAGAGTGATGAACTGCTGCAATTACAGAAATACGGTCTAGTTGCACGGTGGTGATGGGTGATTATTAACTTGTGTGTGCGTACGTCAAGGTTAAACACAGTATGCACTATGCGTGTCTGTGCTGATGTGGGATCAATAATAAACTTCCTAATAGCACTCTTTGGGCTGAGTGCGTTCACTTCAAAGAGAAGCCTATTATTGGAAAAGTATTAAATGTATGCCATTCAAGGTTAGAGTTGGGCTAGTTCAAGACTATCTGGATCCAATGTCAGATGACGAATTGAACAATAAGTAAAAAACAACAGAATGATTACAGGTAACAACTACTAAACAGAAACAAGGGCATCTGAATCTTCAACTTCTCAGGACAGCAAATATCAGAGAAACTAAAGAGCTTAAGATTTGCAAATATAGCAATATTTGAACACTACTGCTGGCCCAGTTTTCAGAGTGGCACAATAGCCAGTGCAAGCAGCAAATGACAGATGACTGTGATATTTCCCTGACCTTAAAGATTCCTTGGACTGTCCGTGTTGTATTTTGGTGCCAAGAGAACTGCGTATGAAGTTTGGGGTCATCCTGATAGTTTCAACATGAAGTGTGCAATTTGAACAGCAGCATCTAGTGGTGACATACTGAATCCCAGCAGTTCTCCCGCACCCAAGAATTTAGGAGAACCACTGTAACTACCCAAAATGGAAAGAGCCCTCTATCATAATGGCAGGTGTGTGGTCGATGTGAACAGTTCCAAGGCTGATCATCTTCTAGAGCTGAGGTACATACGATGAAAGAGAGATCGCTTGCTTTGGGGTTACTTGGGATACTTTAGATGCAGTTACCTTTATACAGGGTGATATATGAGATGGACAGATGACTGACAAACACTGAAAAGATACAAACAATATTTATTACCTTACAAATTTCAAAAGGACTTGTGATATAATGATGTAAGTACTTGCATGTGTCCAAAATACTGAAGTGCTCATCCTAAACAACACTCTAAGCTTGGTATCCATGTGCAGATATCCAAACTGAAACTCTGAACGAACAAGAGTAGAGTGCTGATGTCTCTGTACGGCTATTGGTCCCACTAGAAGCATTATGATATTGGTTCTCTTTCCGGGAGGTGACGCTGCTTTGCGGAGTGTTAGTTCTGGGAGGCCTGCTGCATGATGACTGAACACAGGCTCAACAACTGGAGGTACTCATCCGCACCGTCTGACAGGCACTTATCCACAACCTGAATCAGACAGGGAACACAAGCACAGACTGAGGATTCATGAGGTGACCTTCAACTAAACGGCAGAGAAGGATATTCCTTTACAAACGTTCTCTCATTCATGTTTACCTGTAGTCTAAACCCAGCCACTGTCTTTCAGCTAATGGCCACTAGAGGGCACTTTGTGCAAGGTTTAGTATGCACCTGAATGAGCTTAAGGCCACAGCACTGGATTGCTTTATGCGCTTTTTGACTACTGATAGTGATAAACAACTCATGGATATATACACATGGATTTAAGGTGCATCACATCTGCCTACTGTCACACAGTAGTCTACAGATCATCTGTGAAATAAAACACAGATCAGCCATAATGACCACCTTCCTAATATTGTGTAGGTCTCCCTTGTGCAGGTCTCCCTTGTGCCTCCAAAACAGTTGTGACTCATCACAGAATGGACATGGGCCTTCTGAGGGTGTCCTGGCAACAGAATCTTGTTAGTGGGGGTCTCTGGGTCCTAAATGTTGAGGAGAGGGGTCTCTGTGGATTATCCCACAGATACTTGATCAGTTTTGTTTTTCATTAGTTGTTCCAAAACTGTTTTGGCTGCTGCCATCAAGGAGTGTCATTGCTATGGGGAGGGGGTGTTTGGTCTGGTCGAGGTGGGTGGTACGTGTCCGCATGAATGAGCCAGGTCCAAAGGTTTCCCAGGAGAACACTGAATTGTCACAAGATGGTCTATGTTATTAACTTGTCCTGTCAGTGGCCATAATGCTGTGGCTGATCAGTGTATATTTAGATGATAATTCATTATCATATTCAGTTTCTTCTGTTTTGCTTTTGCAATATTATAACAAAAAACACAATAAATTGTCCACAATTTTGACTCTCAAAATGACCAGGAACACTTTCTCATTGGTTCAGAACTACAGCACAGTGCTCCATCTAGACTGTTCCTCAAATAATAAATATTTTTCAACAATAAATGCACACATAACCATTATATTACGATTAAAAGCACACATTATACACGCATATATTTACATGTACGCATACATTTATGATAAACATTTAGTTTAAGTAGCCTTTCTCTAACGTGTACAGTGAGTGTGAGCCTTTGTGTGTGTGCGTGTGTATGTGTTTCTACGTGTGTGGGGTTGGGGGGGTGTGTGTATGTGTGTGGGTGGGTGTGTGTCTCTGTGTATCTCTGTGTTTTTACAGGGGTGGGAGGGTTGGGTTTTGTCCTTAGTGTTTTTAGCCTGTGTTTTGTCTTTGCTGATTTTAGCCTC
>JASGAT010392005.1:0-22605 GCA_030220025.1 Chelon auratus | reverse complement strand
TGTGATAGACTGGCGACCTGTCCAGGGTGTACCCCACCTCTAACCCAGTGACAGCTGGGATAGGCTTCAGCCCCCCACGACCCTCCAGAGGACAAGCGGTTACAGAAGATGAATGAATGTGGTTTGATATGTGGCAAAGCATAATTACAGTTTCTCACAGTATGAACAATACAGCTCCTTCTTAACTATGGCTCAGTGTAATATATATCATGCTTTGACCATTACTTGTTAGTGGATCCATTCCATGCAGGTTTTCAAGATTATTTCTGCAGTTTTTATTTTACACCATCCAATATGCAACTTCAAACAGCCACATGTTTTCAGGGTAAATTAAAGGATTATCTTTTCCTAGTTTTAACCTGAGTGTCATTGAATTAGCATTACAATTAGTTCTAAGTATTATGAATTACTGATTTATTCGCTCTTCAGGGTCCATATAGTTGTGTATGAGATTTGATGGTCCAAGAAATTTAGCGACTACATATTTTATCACATTTTGCGTATATATTGTGAATAATATGGACCATTGTTTGAGTTTGCTGTCATGTATTGTAACAATACACGAATACATGAATCTTGGAGAAAGTTATGTTTATGTTGAGAATTAGACATTTTCAGGACTGACATCTGTCTATCAGCGTCTATCACAGGCTAAAGACAACAATCTAATATGTACATTAAAGCCACTCTTAGGAGTGACCCTTTTCATACCAACAACACGCATAATGCAAATTTATTCTAACGACACGCATGTTGTTATTAGGACATCAGCCCAAACCGTAGATTGGGATATCAGGAGGCACTGTGGAAAGAAAAATATGAAATACAATCCTAGCAAATATTTTTATGCTCTGGCAGGCACCAATAAGCCCTATAGTGTCAAAACTGCCACAAATCCTGAAAGAAGAAAGAAAGAAGGCAGAAACATACAAACAGAAATGGATAAAGAAACGTGCCTAGCTGCCGAACCCTGCCAGATGGTTCTCTTGACAAGACCAAAGTTATCTGCGTTAACTGTCGATGTGAACTGAGTTACCATCCCATCATGCACACAGCTGAGCGCAGGGAGCTTTCTGAGCAGCTGAGATGTTGATAAGAGTAAAAAACTTGAAAAATATGCCTTCTAGCTACATTTAAAACAGATTTTTTTTAAAGTGCCATTACTATGTGTTCATGGTGTGCTAACTATGTAAATCATGCGATTAATCAGATTTAAATATTATAATCAATTGTTCACGTCCTCTTGGCTTGGTGAGCCTGGCAAGATGAACTGTGATGTGATTCAAGGTAAACAAACTTGAAGTGAAATAACAGACAAAGGACCAGTTCATCTGAGGATTTTTTTTTTTTTTTTACTCTGCCCAATACAGCTAAGTGCAGTTGCCTTTAATTTGGCCATGCTACAACACATACACTGAGCTGTGATTGCTTGTTAATAATAGATTATACCTGTTAAATCTTGTCATCTTTTTTTCCAAACCCAGATGAGTCATAACATGCTTCTGCAATAAAACAGCATTGGGCAAACCCTACTGCTTGCAGTATATTTATTATGCAGTAGAGCTCACAGCTGCAGGTGACTTTTATTGACTTGGTGACATTCAAGTGTTGCATTGGGATTTGATATATGTTATTATTTTGAAAGCATATCTTTTAAGCATTACGTTGCCTTGTGTGAATAGTTTGGATTCATTATGCATTTTTACCATCCTACAGTGACTTTCTGTCTCCTCAGTAAATAGTGTACAGGCAGCACAATTAAGTATCTGTGCCTCACACCAGTAATACAGTATAGATGAACTTATCCATTCCTCCAATTGAACCCACTTCCAGTACACACACCGTTTCTGTCTCTGTATTAAAACACTCCCTCATACGTCATCCAAGGTATTGCAACACCAGATGTCTTCAGATTACGTGTATCTAATTCTACAAATTATTATTTACTGGTCTTGTGTTTCCATCCTGTCATAGTCCTGTAATGTAGATGAAACACACATCCCTTCTGCCTTCTTCTGGAGCCTGAGTTTGTCCGTTAGAGAAATGTAGCTGACAGCGGCATGTTACTACGGTGGCCGAGAGGGCTCATGCACTGCAGCTTCAAGGCAAGACAGAAGGAAATGAAGAAAATATTTTCATCAGTTCCACAGCACATGCGTTGTCCTTTGAACACAGAAATACATCGCAAAAGGCTTAAACGCAATCATGCAGTCATGCAAAATAAAATAAAAAAAACTTAAATTTCAGCACCCCAAACATCTGAAGCTTTGAACAACAAGCGCATCCTAGCTAGGTTCATCACTGTTTAGGGTCTCCTGTAATCGAAGTGCAATTGCTGTCCATTAATGATTTTCTTAATGTGCTTGTGTGATCCGTTTACGTGTGCTATCTCACGTTGCAGTGCGCTGAGCCCTCTTGGAAACCGTATGTCACAGTATTCAAACAACTGCTGATTCATGATACTGACACATTTCTGTCTTGTGGGCAGTGGCACATTAGAAAAAAAACAAACATGTTACTAACATTGCATGACAAATCATCATCGGTGTAGAAAAATATTTTTTGTATGTCGCGGCTGGATGATGTTTGTCCCTTTGTACAGCGTCTTGCTTTATTGTCATTCACCACTGGTATACAGTATTGGAAATATTATGCAGATAAAAGCGTGAGTTGCCCTGCGTTACTTTTATCTGTACAGTAGGTGTGAATACACTGCTGGTTGTGCAAGTAGTAGCTCTATAATCCCACCCACTATTTCACTATGCTGCATCAGCATTACATGCGAGGCTGTAGAATTTGGCAACACCATGCTGCCATAATAGCGTGATTTATATTGTGGTAGCCATACTATCGCACTGTCACCCATGAATGCCTTGAAAATTCACTTCACAGATGCCCTTTGGATCCAACTGTGTCCAGGCTGTGGCAAAGCCCAGCACACCCGCAGCCTCACTCCTGTTCCATAAACCTTTGATTCTTTCTCCTTTAGCTTCCTCTTTTCCTTTAGTCTGTCTTTCTCCTCTCCTCTCTCCACCCCCTCTCTGATTTCTTCTTCCTCTGCCTCACTCTGTGTGTCAGTAAAGCCAAGAGAGGGAGAGAGAGAGAGACCTGCTTTCTGCTGGCTCTGCATTATGAGAGGGAGAGCGAGGCTGAGGAAAGATAGGAATGAGAGAGAGGGATGTGAGAGAGTGAGCACTAGCAGCAGTTAAGCAGAGAGCCTGTGCCAAGAGAAGGAATGCAGCACTGCATTATGAAAGCCATAGGATATACAGTAGGTCCAGCTCTCACAGATAAAGGAGAGAAGCAGGATTTAGAAGATAAAACCGGTCATATGCATGCTTTTTATTATATTATAAGCTAAATAAATAATGAATGCATCACCCTCCGTCACCATTAAAATGTAAAAGAAAACTGCAACATTTTCTCAGGGCTTTTAAACATGAAGGTTTACGCTACGGCAGATGCAGAAATGTTCAAAACCTTGTCACAGATGGAAAACACCTCCTACTCCCTAAGTCTCGGTATGGGAGGAGACTGGTAAGAATCTATTCCAGGGAAGAGCTCCACTGACACAAAGAAAAATGCCACAAGCTTTGATCTCACCGCATCTCCTCATCCACATCACGTCATGAACAAAGCTCGAGACTTAGAGATGGGAAGAGGAGCAGAAGAGCCCAGGCGAAGGACAGAACAAGGGTTTATTAGACTTACCATGCATGATTTTTAGGTCAGCCCGGGGCCAAACTTTGCTCTATACACCTGCCTCTCTACAAGCAGGGGGGCTCCAGCCCTGGCATGAGCTGTGTTGTGCCAATCTATTTTGGGGACAATACTGAATTTAGACACTCACTGTTTTATCACAAGCACTGTTGTTCCCCCACTTCCCTTCCTAAAATGCCTAAATATATACTTGTGTTGAAACAAGATTGGCAGGTTTATGGTTAGTATAGCATAGTAAAGACAACTGAAAAGGTTTTCAATTATCCAAAACCCATTGCCATGGAAATGAATCAGAATAAATGTCGACTTAGAAATACATTTTTTTTTGTGTGTGTGTGTGTGTGTGTGTGTGTCAAATCTAAAATGGTGGACAGATCTCTTCACTGCACTGATTTCTGGTACCAAGTGAGGCAACAATCATTTGCAGCCTATAAGAACCTTCCTTGAAGCAAAACCTGACATTAAAGGAGTGTACGAGTCAGAAGTACGAAAAGCACTCAGCCAATAAATGACAGTCCCACACATAATATAATTTTAAAGTAGGATAGGATTAGCACTGCTGAAATGCATAGTGGCTTACAGTAAATAATTTTGCTCAGTCAGTTTTGCTCAGTCTTAAATGCAGTGTTTAACCAATTGGTCCTTAACACGTTCGTTTTCCAGGAGGGCCAGGAGCTGATACAGGAGAAGCCGGAGCTGCGTTCAGTCGTGCAGCAGAAGCTGGAGGAGATCAGGGAGTGCTGGTCCGATCTGGAGACCACAACCAAGGCCAAGGCCCGACAGCTCTTTGAAAACAACAAGCCCGAGCCGGCGGTGAAGAGCTACTCGGACCTCGACAACCAGCTCTCCCACCTGGAGCAGCAGCCCCCCCAGCTGGAACAGGCGCACCACCTGCCCACCTTCAATGAGCAGCTCCAGAAATTCCAGGCAAGTCCCAAGGCTCTCCTTGGTCACCCTGGAAAACTGTACATGTGATAGCATAGTTGTATTAAAAAAAAAAAAAAGTTCTATACCCAGGCTTAAACCTTGACATACAGTATGTGTTTACTTTTTACATAGTGGAAAATGTTACAGTACACACCAATCCACTCACATGCTTTGACCGTGCATGTGATACACGTCACTTTTGAATTTAAACCTCTGTGGATGAGGGTTTTTGAATCAAGGTTAGCAAACTTGAACAGCATGTCTGTCGTGGAGGAATAAAGTAGCATAATGTGGAAATAATCGAGCACAAGTACCCCAAAATTAAACACAATACTTTGGTAAATCTTTGTTTCAGCATTTGGCAAAGGAAATAAAATAGCTTCTGCTTCTATGACTGCACCCTTTGAAATTTAACAGAGCCAATAGAAGACTTCTTCCCCTGCAGCACGTTTGCTTATGAGAAATGTTTGTCCATCTCTCACACTGTAATCTGGCTTGATACAGCTAATGGTTTTGACAGACTGTAGAGTTCAGCTCATTGTAGTTTACGTAATTTTCCCTTGCTCCAACGTGTGTCCACTCCAGCCTCTGTGGTGGCATGTTCCCATACACGAGGTTCAGTGGCATTAAAAAAATGCACCATATGCCTTTTCTGTCTTAAAGTGAGGCAACCCATTACATAACCCGGAAATGTTCTGATAGGAAAACCGCTGATGTGCCGTGTTTATCCATTGCTCATATGTCTGTAACATGACCTCCCCTCTGATGCAGGCTATGGAGTCTCAGATAGGAGACTTCTACAAGGATGTGGGAGAGCTGGGAAGCTTGCAGGGGCTCTGCCTACCCCAGCGAGGGATGATGGCAGGTGACAAGGAAGGCGGGGAGCAGTCAGGCGTGGTGGAGACCCGCATTGTCCGCCTCATTGAGCCCCTGAAGGAGAGGCGCCGCATCCTACTGGCTTCCAAAGAGATGCACCAAGTCGCCCAGGACCTGGAGGATGAGATAGTGAGTAGAGTTCTCCGTTGACTTTTTTCATTTTTTTTTTTATCTTACACATAACCCTGTTTTCTTTTTCAGTCACAGTTGGGCAGGTGTTGTGGCATTATGATATATAATAGGCATAAGATAAGATGATAAAGCTTGTCGTAGCTTCCATCTTTGGTCCTGCATATAGATCATATACACAGTATGTGCATTCTGAAAAATGTAATCACCTAATTGTGGTTGCTTGATAGCTGTGGATTCAGGAGAGGCTTCCTTTGGCCTCCTGTAAGGATTATGGGAATAACCTCCAGAGTGTACAGCAGCATGTAAAAAAGAACCAGGTAAGTGTCAAGGATGACTATTATCACTTGAAATGTGATCAAACCATGCTCAGCCTACGAACTTTCCTCCGATTGCTCCTATAGGCACTCCAAAGGGAGCTGACAGGGCGGCGGGCTCGTGTTGAGGAGGTTCTAGACCGGGCAGGAATCATTGCTTCGCTGAGGACTCCTGAGGTGGAGTTCGTGCGTGAGGGGGCGGGGCACGTACGCCAGCTGTGGGAGGTTTTGCAGCTGGAGACCGAGAGGAGGTCTGTGTTGCTGGATGCTGTACTACAGGCTCAACAGTACTACAGTGAGGCAGCTAAAGTGGAGTCCTGGCTGTCGGGGCAGAAGCTCCAATTGCTCAATGAAGAAAAAGGCACAGTATGTCCATTCTTACACGTGATCACTGAGATAAATCCACATCAAAGTGAACACGTTAAACCTATATCCTGAGATTCTCCTGACATATTTCAGGATGAGGCAAGCACCCTGCAGCTGCTGAAGACTCACCTGGCTCTGGAGCAAACAGTGGAGACATATGCGGAAACAGTAGGAATGCTATCCCAGCAATGCCAGCGTCTTCTGGAACTGGGACACCCAGAGAGGTGCGGCATGACCCCCAAAGAGGGTCATAGAAACGACATGAAAGAATATACATTTGATCTTTGCACATTTTAAGCACTGTGGAGGATAATATTGTATATGGGTAGCAGTGTCAAAAAACTATTCTGTAGATTATTTTTTCTCTCCATTTTCAACAGTGAGCAGATCACCAAGCAGCAGTCCCACATAGACCGGCTGTATGTGTCTCTGAAGGACATGGTGGAGCACAGAAAGACCAAGCTGGAGCAGCAGTACTGGCTCTATCAGCTTAACAAGGAGGTAGAAGAGTTAGAGAAGTGGATCACGGAGCGCGAGGCGGTTGCCAGTTCCACCGAGCTGGGCCAGGACCTTGAGGATGTCACGGTTAGTACATGGACACGGTTTGAGTGTCTCTTCTACACTAAGCAAAGGAAATGCTAATGTTTTCAATTCTTAGTCATATGTGAGCCAGTAATCATATACTGTAACAGCAAGTCATTATTTACATCACATCAAATACTATGATTATTTTTATCTTCATCATCGGAATCAAATCTTTCAACCATCATTTTGATGTGATGTAATAGGCGTTTTAGACGTGTGTGAAATTGACGCAGAAGCTACAGCAACAGAGCTGACCCTACACAAACCCTAGTGCTGTAACTAACGCACCTCCCCAGAAATGTAACTACACAGACCACAAGAGCTGTGATTGGTCTGCTTGGTAGTTTCGTGTTCCCACTTTCCGGCTGCTTCTGATTATTTTGGATCAATAAAGATGGACCACATCGGGGAGAGGTGAACTGAGGAGGTTCGGGGATACAAACATTCGTATGACTCGTATCATACATTCGCCATTGATGAAAGTGAAGCAGGAAGTGGAACCAAAAATTAACCCAACTGGTAAAAAAGACACAGCACGACTGGCGTTTGGGTGGCGTTTTTACAGAGCGAGCCAGACTGACTCTGACCTATGTCCCGCAGTACTCTAAATGAGCCTTAAGTCTTCAAAGGTTATTCATTTAGAAGTGGACGTCAACTTCAACTAATACACTCAAAATGCAGCCACAAAAATTCATCTGTTTGTTTCTTTATTTTTTTGTCAGTTATCTACTTATTTTGGTTGTCCAAATTGGCTGTTGTGTTTTCACAGTCATTCATCATTTCAGCTCTAGGATATATATGAATAATCTTGTGGTTGGAGCTTCATGTTTCTACATGTAGTTTGTTAAATCAAGCAAAGATATTGACGCCACAGCTGCTGCCTGCAAAGTCCCCTCTTCTCTCCCATTAGATCCGGTGACCAATCACTAAAGACACTCAAACTGATCCATTAAACGAAAAAAAATAAAATAACTCTTAGGTATAGGATTCACTCTTCACTCACCATCAGTGGGACGTATTTAAGGAACTGGAACATCCTTGATGATAGAGACCTCAGTTGATTTCTGGGTCACTGGCTAGAACAGAGGAAAGTCAGGATGGGATAGAGCGTGCTGTAATGAGCTGAAAGGAAAGCCCCCACTGTGTCAAAAACACTTAATATTAAAAGCCTCACAAGGGAAAATCTTATTAGAATACTATGGTATCAGAATGAATAAATTCATCTTCATATGTACAGACCCTGTAGGGTGTTTGGTTTATGTGTGTTCCAGGTCCTTCAGGAGAAGTTCACCAAGTTTGCTACAGAAACCAACAGCATTGGCCAGCAGCGCATGGAGCAGGTGAATAAAATGGTGAACGAGATGATCGACTGCGGCCACTCGGACGCTGCCACCATTGCTGAGTGGAAGGACGGACTGAACGAGTCGTGGGCCGACCTCCTGGAGCTGATGGAGACCCGCAGACAGATGTTGGCAGCATCCCACCAGCTGCACAAGTTCTTCACTGACTGCAAAGAGGTACGGTCAAAACAAAAAATCCGTCTGTGTCTCAGGTGCACTGTGCTCTTCATCACCATTTCAGGTAGACAGTCTGGCCGTGATATGCGGCTTCTATTTTTAAAGCGCTCGTGATGACATCGCTTTCCTGTGTTGTAGGTCTTGGCTCAGATCGCGGGGAAGATGAAGCAGCTGCCAGAGGTGAGGGCGTGCCAAGCCAACATCACCAATCCAGCCACCCTGCAGAGACTCATGCACTCCTTTGAGCATGCCCTTCAACTGCTAGTTGCCCAGGCACGTGGTATTACCTCTCTTTGAATCAGTGGAACAGTATACTTGATGTTAATGAGGGACAGGTGAGACAAGACCAGTGGATGTCAATTTCACCAAGATTATCTTTTGGCAAGAAGCTATATCATTGGCCCAGTCCATAAACTAAGCTAGCCCTCAGGCTAAAGAATTATATTTAAGTCAGATCAGTTTCCTTTCTACAACCAACCAAACTGACTGACCTGAAGCTCATTGCAGAGAGCTTTAGACACTAATCATTCAATCTTCATGCAGGTGAGGCAGCTACAGGAGAACGCTGCCCAGCTGAGGACCATCTATGCTGGTGAGAAGGCCGAGGCCATCATGGTCAAAGAGCAGGAAGTGATGGGGGCTTGGAAGGAGCTACTGAGCTCTTGCGAGGCCAGTCGTGTCCAGGTGACTTCAGTGACTGACAAGGTGCAGTTCTTCTCTGTGGTGCGTGAAAACCTAATGTGGATGGAAGGAATCATGGGCCAGATAGGCTGGGATGAGCCAAGGTAAGACGTTATATATTCTTGTTGTTTCTTCCTGTTGTGCATAGCATTTATTTCAGGTTCAGAAGCTGCATTTTGTTCGGTGTTCAGTTAAACTAAAATTCTCTGTGGTTCCCGTGGTCCCTGCAGACACAATGTCATTATGTGTAGCATGGAATTAGGCTGCTGTGCCACCTTGACCTAATTTTATATGACATTTGTTACATGATGTAATAAGAGCTTTAAATTTACTCTTTAATTACTGCCGTTATTGTAATTTATCCTAGACAGCATGAAATCTTTTAGTAGATGTCAGTATATCAACATGTACAAACATACTGCACTATGGGACTGGTAAAGATAGAAAAACAAATGTATGTGTAGTGTATAGAGCTGCAGCTACAGTAACTATTCCCCTTTTAGAGCTGAAATGTTTAGTTGATTAATACATAAGCTAGTTGACATAAATCTGATAATGTTCTTTAATACCTTAGTGTTTATTAAAAGACACAATTTATTTGATTAATCGTCATTAGTCATTGATTGATTCATCATATTATTAACTATAAACATACATCAGACAAATGATCATGAAAATAATTATTAGTTAAAGCCATAGTTTCATTATTTGTTGGTTTGTGATAATTGGGCCAGTTGTTGGGTCAACATAATGTTGGCTGGGATTCCCTAGTAGTATTTGTTGCTTAAGCCAATCGTTAAAATGTGATCCTCAGGGATTTGACAGCTCTGGAGGTGATGATGAAACAACACCAGGATCTGAAAGTCAAAATAGATGGCCGCAGCAAGACCATACAGCAATGTGCAGATCTCGGCAAGATCCTGATAGCTGCAGGCAACCCTGCATCAGAGGAGGTGCGGCAAACTGCACAACAATTATGTTGCAGAAGAATGTATAAAACACATACAATTCATTAAGTTCTAGCAATGTGTTGTTGTGGCCATGACTACAATCTGTCTGTCCACAGATAAAAGAGAAGTTGGACAGTCTTCTGAATAAGCAGAAAGATCTTGTTGAGAAGTGGGACAAACATCAGGAAAGGTTACAGCGCAGTAAGTAGCTAAAGTTAACTACATGACTGCTGCACACCAAAGCGGCTTTTAACACAACACTTTGGTGTCAAATGGACTCAGACTATAAATGCTTTTTTCCACTTCGTCCTGTTACGTGCAGTTGATGTATCATGAATCATATATGAATCCTACTGTTCTTGTTTGAGTTAACATTACACATCCACTCTGAGCAGGGTATAAAACATCCCACATAATGCACACACAAACATGTAAATGACTGATTTTGACTGGAGCATACATATGGACTGAGATGGCAGTCATGCTGATGGTGTGCTGTCACCTCCAGAGCAGGAAAAGTTCCAGTTTGCCCAAGAGACGGTAAAGGCGGAAGCCTGGCTGAAGGCCAAGGAACCGCTGATTGCCTCCAAGCAGCAAGAGGGAGGAGAGGCCCAAGCCCAAACTGACGAGGTCGAACAGCTCATCCTACGCCATGAGGCGTTCCGGAAGGCTGCTGTAACCTGGAAAGAGCGCTTCAGCTCCCTTCGCCAGCTTTCTGCAGTAAGCTTGACTGTAGATAAATGTTTAATCAGTTTTGTTAGAGTTACAAATTAATACTGCTACAGGAAAAAAAAAATAACTTGGGATGCTGCTTTGTTTATGGGCCCATGCCATGAGTTTGCATCATTATGGCACGACATTTACTGCACCCCATGTGCCTCTTTCATGCTACATTATGTAGTAAAAGAGTTATAATGAATACATCTTGTCATATTATTTGTTTTACTTGTATTTTATTGGATGATAATTTCATTTGGGTTTTTATGTAGTACAAGAAGTCATTTAGCTAACTCTCTCTTCAGGCCGAGAAGAAAAAAGAGGAGGAGAAAAAGTCAACCCCACTCTCCAGTCGAAGGATGTTCCCATTATCTTGTCTGACACCCTGTGTTCCATCAACCAGCACTACCTCTCCCTTCTTGAGGCAAACGGTACAGGCTCATGTAGAACCCAAACCCTTACAGAGCAGTTTGGATCTGGGTTCCACCCTTACAACCCAGAGATTGTCTTCAACGCTAGCCAGCTATAACCCAGTTATCAATGGATCAGGCTACCATGGACTGGAGCAACAGTGCAGTGGAAAGTTGGCAAGCTCCTCATACCTTGGGATGAACCACCAGGCAGCTGGAAGTGGAAGTGACTCTATTTTCTCAGCGATAACCTCCCAGAGTGGTGGAGGAGACACCTCTACTTACCTTGGAATAAACCATCAAACTGCTGGTAGCGCAGAGAGCTCTGGGTACTATGGACTCAATACTGGGTGTGTAGGTGGTATGCAGAACCATTTAGGCACTGGCAGGTTAGGAAGTTCAGGAAACCTAGCTCAGCAGCCAAGCAGTGGAGGTATGGGAAGCACTGCCTTTCAGCCTCAACAGAATATGGGTAGTTCTGGGTATTTGGCGCAATCACAAAATATGGGAAGTTCTGGATATTTGGGACAGCAGACTAATTTAGGGAGTTCAGGATATTTGGCTCAACAGCCTAATATGGGGAGCTCTGGGTATTTGGCACAACAGCTCAATATGGGGAGTTCTGGGTATTTGGCACAACAGCCTAATATGGGGAGCTCTGGGTATTTGGCACAACAGCCTAATTTGGGGAGTTCGGGGTATTTGGCACAACAGCCTAATTTGGGGAGTTCTGGATACCTGGCTCAGAACTATCAGGGCGGCGGCGGAATGGGTAGCTCAAGCTATCTGGCACAAAATCATTACAGCAGTGGAAGTCTGGGAAGTTCTGGTTTCCTGGCGCAGAGTGGTGGCATCATGGACCCTAAAATGGCGTACGCATGGCAGCACCTGAAAGCCGACTTCATGCAGCCCAGGATCAACCATATCCACAAGGCTGTAAACCCCCTCCTAGAAGCCAGCAGAGTACAGCGGGAACAATTTGGAGACATCCCAATGGCAGACACGGTGGGACCCGAGTCGGGGCTGGAGCTCCTCCACGGCCGTCTCCAGAGGGATCCTCGTGGCAGCCGCTCTGACCCTCAGATGGACCATCTGAGGCGAGAGAGGGAGTACAAGCTCGGTAGACAGACCTCCAGCGAACAGGAAATCCAAGCCAGGCTGAACGAGCTGCCACTGATTGTGCGGCAGGAGCGCTACCGGAGGCGCCTGGAGAGGCAGTCATCTAGTGAACAGGAGGGGAATGGCAAACCGAGGATCCAGAGACAGGACTCGAGTGACCTGGAGGGCTCCGTTAAGGAGGGCTCTGACAAACGCTCAGGGTATGTCAATGCGCGGGGTTTGTGATAGTGACATTCAAAATTTGAAAGCTGTAAAGTGTGCCTAAATAGCACTGTCCATCATGTTCTTAATGATTTTTAAGGTTACATAATGGTTGTGTTTGCTGTTTGGGTGACTCATGTGTGTCGCCCCTGCAGGGAGAAGAGATCTACCATGGCAGAGATTGTAGAACAGGTCCAGGAGAGAGAGGCAGCACAGGTGAGTTAGCTTACATGCGGGCAATCACAGTGGTGTCTTGTTTTTCATTATGTCTTGGTGTCACACTATCTTTTTTTACCGTCCCTCTCAGGCACGAGGAGAGCCTTATCGACCTCCTAGCAGCCTCTCAGCACCTGTGACCCGCTTTGACGGCCGGCCTCGCGCACGAGACCGCCCCAAGCCGAGGAGGAGGCCCCGTCCAAAGGAGCCTGAAGAAACTCGACGTTCTCGCTCAGCCCCAGCAACTGGGGCCCCAACAACACCCCAGCCGCCTTCACACACTGCCCATAACGAAGGCTTCCTCTACCGCAAAAAGGCCACCAGCTCTGACCTTGAAGCTCAGCAGAGGAGCCCCAACAGGTACGACCGTTGCTGACGAAACATGCAAAAGACACACCGTTTGGCAACAGCTTGTGTAATTGACTAGCCTACAACCATACAAACAGGCCAAGGAGCACATCGTGAACAACCCAGCGATATGTAGTGTTGCTTCTTGTTAAAAAACATGACCCACTCAGAAAGCAGCAGATCCGGTGCAGTGTCTGTCCACAGTCTGCTCTGGAATTTAGTGTTAGCAGCTCTGTCACATTCTAGAAATTCCAGACAACCACAGAGGTTGCACGAAGCTGTCAGCCTAAAAACCTCCTCTTTGGTCATGTTAAAAGTGAATAGTGATGTTGCTAGTCCTTAAATTTCCTACCTCTATACCACAATACACAAACACTTCTACGTGGATTATAAACTTGTAAGGTTGCTGGCTTTTCAGTCATCAAATGAGGCTTTGATGTTTTGACATACTGACATACTGAAAGCTCGGAATTTAGACCACCACTAAATAAGAGTGTTTAAGGTCATCAGGTTAAGGTCGGTCAAATTAAACACATTTCTAAATGTAATATCTTTGTAATAACAGTTGTAGATAATACTTAGGTGTGAGGCTCATATTAATTAATATGTACTGACAAGAGCAAAGAAAATAAATTTGAGAAAAAGGTGCATTAAAGTGGCCCATGTTACCTGCACATACAGTACATATATTCCATTTTCAGTCTGTTAACATTTATGTGTCTTTTTGATTTTACAGCAAGTCCTGGGTGAACGTATATTGTGTGCTGAAAGAGGGAACACTGACCTTCTACAAAGATGCTAGGAACCTGAGCACAACGTACAATGGAGAGCCTCCTGTTGACCTTAGTACCTGCTCATTTGACCCTTCATTGGGATACAAGAAGAAGAAAAATGTCTTCATTCTTAAGTAAGACCCATTATATGTGTCAGAAATAATATGTAATATGTAATATGTATTGTTATTTTATACTATGAGGTTACAGAGTTATTTTCAACATGTGATGTGTCGTCGCAACTGAAATAAGAAGTCATAGCTTGTAAAATGCACACAGAACATGAAAAACTGATAATCCTAATTGGTTTCCTCCGCACCAGAGTCAACGATGGAAACAACTTCGTGTTCCATGCAAAAGATGAGGTAAGATCATTCAATAAACACTTACACATATGTATTTATGTATCATATGTTCAAGAGGGGCAGAAAGTGTGACAGAAGCTAATGTCTCTGTGAACTAATAATAACTATTTTGCATATTAAGCAATTTATCTTAAATTTAGATCTGCCTGAGGAACATGTGTTGAGAGACGATGATGTCTGGGGATAGACACTACTTTGCTTGATGCCAACAAGTACTACTCAGTATATGTCCTCCTTCTGTGCCATAGAGCTGACAGTGAGCCACACTGTGTCACTGTTGACACGTTGGAGTTTATCTTGACCCAGTCCTGCATCACAGCTCAGTTTCCAGAAAGACTTATTAATTCATCAAATCTACAGAAAACAGTTCCCTGCAACAATTTTTCAAAATATATTTTACTGGAAATACATGTCAGAGATTACATTATACATCAGTGTGTCTATTTTTCTATTTTTTCTATTTTGTGTATTTTTGTAATCCTCCATTTGCTTACTAAAATAACACAAGATAGCAGGAAGTATACCACCTGCATGGCACACCAAGATAACCTTAACACTGACCCTTTACCCCAGGGAACTTAAGGTCAGTCCATACATGGACTCATCTCATTGTGTTGAGGCGTTAAAGAGGCTAAATACCCTTCATTGGATGACCTTGTGCTTTTGTTTTTAAAGATTCAACAAGCAGCTTCACATATTTTTCCATTTTCAATTTCACGCACTAGCAGGAAATCATGTAACATTCCAAGATACAAAGTATCTGAGTAGACGTGTCTAAGAAGTTTAATGGTAAGGTACAAACTGATTTGAGAACATACCTACACATTTTGTGTCACTTAAATCTAGAGTGAATGAATTATTTATTTTATTGAAGCTAAATGTATTTGAAATACTGTATATAGTTCATAAAATGATCATTTGGGCAGGTCATGCCCTGCAAAGCATTAATGTGTGGTGGTAATTAATGTGAGCCCCACTTTAGTTCACCAAAGAGACATTTCTTATTTGAACTCTGACAATTTGATGTAATAAAATAATGTTATGGATAAAAATGCCTATTCTGAAAAAATCAAAAAATTGTAAAAGTCCCAAATGAATACAGATTTGTTTATTATAATCTCTAGAGATTTCTTTGTTCCTGCCACATTATTGTTTATCCAGAGAGCTTCAGTACTCACATTAATGCTTCAGTATTCACAATCGAGTGTTACATAGGCCACATAATGGATTCACAGATAATATGGACTACAAAGCAGTCCGTTTACATGCAATGGAGTATTTTTACACTGTTGTAAAGGGACTTTGACTTATGTAAAGAACCTGAATAATGTAGTAGAGGTTCAGCCTGATGTAGTAAAGGTAATAGAGGCACAATGCAAATTCAGTTAAATTATTGCTTTGTGTGGCAGACACTTCCTAGTAGTTTCCACCTGCCACTTTGTACTGATACCAGAAGTGAGTTTGTTTAAATGAAGGAAACACAGGCTCAGATTTTGAAATGATAGAGATCTGTAATCCCAAACAACAATATGAAACATTCAAAAAAGGTATTACATTATAAGGAGGCTTCTTATAAAAGCTGCTCGTCTTATGCTGGTCTCTGCAGGAGGACCTGAAGGCTTGGACTTCAAATATCACCACCTGTATAGATGAGCATGAGGCCATGGCCAAGTGGGACAAACCAGGCACCTCGTCCATGGACCCCGACCGCTCGGAGAGGAAGGAGAAGTCGGAGGGGGACGCAGATGCCAGGTCAGAGAGGTCCGAGCTCGCAGAGGGGGAGGAGAGATCTGAGAAGGAGAGGTCAGAGAAAGGCGACGGCTCTGAGAAGTTAGACACGTCTGAAATTGCCGACAAGCTGGAGGGCGGGGCGGGGGGCTCCAGCACGTCTGGAAAGAGCAAATGAGGAGCCCTTTTGTGTTTTAATTTACTCACTGACAAAAAAAAAAATCATAGGAGGCAGTGGGTGGGAGGGATGGATGGAGAGCATGTGCAGTTAAGTTTGCAGATCCTCAGTCACAGAGCTGGAACACGCTGAGGCCACAGTCCTTGGACCGACTATTGTAACTGTGACAGACTGATCTCTCAGCCCCTCCCCTTCACCCAGGCAATACATCAGTGCTTGCATTGTGCCACCTGCTGGTAGATCGGAGGTTGGCCGAGACAGACAGACAAGACAGACAGACTCCAACAAATGGTCCCAGGAATTAGTCACTGTCACGTCCCATCGTTGATCGTTTAATCTCTTGGATTCACAGCATCTTTCTGTATGTATCTTTGACTGATAATGTAATGCTCTGTCTCTCTAGACAAACCAGAGAAGTGGTGAATGAAATGTTTCACAATATTAAAAAAAACAAAACAAAACAAAAAAACAGTTTTTTGAAGCAATATACTTTTTTATTTTTTCTCTTTGTTAGAGAGAGAACGGGGGGCAAGGAAACAAGAAATAATGTAAGAAACAAATGTAAACTCTATGATTTGTCACATCCACGTGAGCTTACTCCAGGCAGTTGTGCACCTTAGACACTTGACACATCTGTATACTAATCATAACGACATTTAATCCAATCACATGGCTAGCTTTGAATCATGTTAATATATGGAATGCTGGTGTTTCCACCTGACCTCATTCTCGTCAACAAATACACATTTCTACAGTTTATTTTCAGTTACTGTTATTATTATTATTATTACTATTATTTGTCCACAATGATCCATGTCAAGAAAAAAATCTAATCCATTAACCCAAGGTGTGTTCAAAGTGGCGATGCTCAAAGTAACACTAAAACTATGTGACACAATGCCTTTGTATACATGACAAAAATCAGAACATTGCATGAAATAGTCTATTAGTGCACCTGTTAAACTTGCCTTTATTTTTATGTTCTTGACATACGTTGGGCAGGATTGGAAATGCAATAATTTAATGTGTGAATGTGTGTGTGTGGTGGTGGTGGGGGTGGTGGGGGTGGGGGTGTTTTGCTCCCATGGTCCACTTCTGAAAATGCAGAGGTAAGTCTGACAAAGGGAAGTTGTCTTGTCCCTACAGCAAGCATGAGAAGAAGGGAGGGTTTGTACCAGATAAATGACTACTCCTTCATCTGTAACATGAGCTAAGAAGCCAAGGGGCCCCTCTGCTGTCCGTGCTGTATTACTGCAATTTACTTTCCACAGAATGTACTGATTTCAGCTGTGAAATGTTCAAACGCCACCAGGCTCGTGGTGCCCTAAATTGTAAAACCTTGGAGCGGTTCTCCGAGAGTTAAACCCCTCCGTCTAAACCCGTTGTCTTTCATTTGAAGCTCAAGCCAATTGGAATCTCTCTATCAAAGGCGAGTTAAATGTAAAACCGACATGAGTCAAATCATGAACTGTAAATACCTATCTTTGTATGTATACCAATAAATCCTGTGCTCTAATAAAACAATACTGAAAATGGGTAAAATTAAAACATTTGTATTAATCCACAAATAAAAAACAATCATCACTCAGATATATAAATGTCTATCACATTTAAACGAAAAATATGCAAATTAGGAATCACTATCAATTATCATAGTGTATATATAAGTACACGGTATCTAGTTGTATTAAACACCTTTTACCAGGGAAGAGCAGCAGGACATACTGTAGGTATGCTTGTTGTATTTTTATATGCCTATATTTATTCATATAAGATCCCGGAGTTGCCCCGCAGCCCCATAAGAACTTGTAATAATAGCTGATTGAGTAGTCAGTGTGTCTGTGGGAGGTGTGCTAAATTTATGTATTACACACATAACAAAATAAACTAGCCTGGGCAGTTCAGTACATACTGCAGTGGATAATCAAATTATTGGTGACTAAAGTAAAGTTCATTATGCTGTGATCACAACGTTGAACAGGCACTGGTCCACTTATTTATTTTTTTTTTTTTTTTTCCTGTATGTCAGTTATTTTCCCATGTGTCAGAGGAACTAAAATATCCGTAATGTCACGAAAGTGGAGGAAGTAACAGTGAATCACATGCAGCAGCTGAGGCTGTCTTCAAATCTGGGTGTTACAGTGTATTTTTCCATTTTCAACCCTGTTGAATTGCACCTCAAATGTGTAAAAATGACTTCTTTACAGTCTTCCTTTCTAAAAAAAAAAACAAAACAAAACACCAAAAGTCTATCTCAGATGCAGCAGCACCATTTGAATTTACTGACTTGAGGATTGTAGTGACAGTGTGCTGTATCTGTCTGCATTGCTCCAGCCTTCGGATTAGTGTAACAAGAACAGATAAGCTGTGTTATGATGTGAATGTTTTTATTTATTTTATTTACTTATCTGTCAGTCACTTTGTTTTTACATAAGTGCCATGTCATGCGGTTTGCTGGAACAGTTGTTCAGAAAAGAAAACGATTGGTTCTTTGAACGCGAACAACGGTTCATTTGACTCGTCTGACAGTACGCCTGTCATTGCAATACATATTTTTATCATCGAAATAGGAGCTATAGTATTTTCATGTGGCTGTAATTGTTCTGATTCATGGCAGATATTTAGCCCGCACCACCATGTGCATTTTAAGTGTTTGCTTCCCATCACTTTTATGAAACACACAGGGGATATTTTCCACTATGTTATAACAGTAACAGTCGAAATTAAATAGGCAGCATAAACCGTGACTGAAGACAAAAATATTGTGCAAACTTTGTTTCCTTGGTCTTACAAGTGTGTATGTCTTTGTTACTTTACATTACAACTTGCTGCTATGACATTAAATAAACCTCCAAACTTGCTGACGCAAACTTGACTTGGAGTGGATGTGGACACACACGCTGGTCACACACACACACACACAAGAGTTTGTTTCTCACATTGATTCCCACTACAAGATAAATGGTTTTCTGTTCGGTTGCACATTCTTGAAACTAGCAGTCAGTTGTGACTACAACATTTGATTATGAGGTAGCAGCACGGGTCATGCTCAGCTTCATGTGCTCTGTACTGAAGCCTTGGAAATATTGGGGAATTGCACAATTAGATATGATAGAAACTAACATTGAAGGATGTATGATGTTGATATGCAAGATGAAACGACACTTAAAAATGTTAATATATAGTTCCTAGAACAATCAGAGTGTGTGCATGTGCACCTCTTGGAGAGAGAGCTGAAATAGGTTTCACACAAACATGTTGCTGCAGGACTGAATCACTGCTGGAGCTCGACTGAAGGGCTGATATTCTGCAAAATGTGTCCAAGTCGGAGGGGGTTATCAAAACGCTTCAGATCTGTCCCATTTGCTTCTGTACATACGATAATACAGTGGTGAAACACAAACATTTTTGTGGTGTATTTGTGGCTTTTTGCCTAGCAACCAATGAAAATGCTCTCATCCAGACTACGTATGTGCAGTTTAAAGAAAAAAAATGCAAAGCACATGTGAATAATTTATATGAGAAAATAAAAAAATAAATAAAGGTTCATGAAACTTTTGTTTTGCACTAGCACAGCCCCATGCACAGTGTGAAAGAGTAGTGGTGATGCTGGGTCTGTTCTGAACATAATCATGTATACAGCATTGCACAAATAAACTCTGCACAACTCGATGTATGTTTTGAGAATGTACATTTAAATTATGACTTGTTTTTTGAATTAAATAACATCTTCCAACGTCTCTCCGTGGAAATATGAAATAGAACTGTCTCATAAAATCTGTCCATCATTTTTGTCTGCTGTTGTCTTTTTTCCCCTCTAGTTCTGCAGCATGTGCCGGTGACAGCGTGTTCTGAGGTGCTAAATAAATATCGACTCCTTTTTCTAGCAGTACTCCCACAGAAACACGGTGTTCTGTAAATGTGGCGGTATCCTGATCTTTTCACTTTGTCCTCCACCAGATACTGCAAATATCCGTCAGGTCAGAACAAGACCACCTTGACCTTTGACGCTCTCCTTCACAGCCTGTCTGCAGAACAGCCTGCAGGTCCTGTGTGACATTCACTTTGTTGCAGGAGGAGTGGAGTTCACAGAGATCAGCCTGCATCTGGCAGCCCTCGGCCCTCGGACGCTAAACTGATGAAGTTGCTGTGATATATGAGAGAGTGGGGTGACCCAGGAAGAAAAACGCCGGTGGATGGTGTCTGAGGACTACTGGAAAGCTTGATGTGTGATGCAGTTCTGTGGAGCTGCTTCTGAGCCTACCTGTGTATTATATTTACCCCTTAATTTCACCATTTGTGCACAGGCTAGGCTCACTGCACGTAGTGTTTAATTTCTCTTCCTTCACAACCTCTCTTATTTTTTTATATGGTATTTTTGGACTTGTTTGGAAGTTATGTTTTTAATTATCCCTCTAGCTTATTAGACTTGCACTGATGAGTGCCGCATGAGCCACAGATGTAAAATGTATGTTTAACTCGCTGCTCTGCTCCATCACTTGGATGTTGTGCAGAATGATGTATTTCACTGTAATTCGTCTGTTAAAGTCATGGTCCAATATGTAGTACATACAAGTGGGATTTGAATTTCTGAAACATGAACCTGAAACAGAGCAGTTTAAGTTTTGAACTAGCTAATTTGAATTATTTTGTAATGACATTATCACAAATTAAATAAAAAATAATAAATAAAATAAGAGTTTTTAATCTCTGCATGGGATTTTTTTAACGATGTGAGAACAGAAAGAAAAATATTTCATAATCCTATCTCAAATTAATTTTTGTTTTTACGGACATGCCCTGGACCAGTGCCATCTCTCTCGATGGCACTGCACTGGACTCTCCGAGTGAGGGCGTCACGTGACCTGCATTCCAGCCTGTTTATGGGGGCGTGGCTCTGCTGAGGTACGGAAACTACGGAAGCCGGGCGGACGTCACACAACTGGCGAGCGCTGGCGAGCTAGCTTCCTGAAAATGGCCAGCTGGGGAAAGGTCGCCGCTGTCTTGAGGAATGTTTTGAGGAGCCCTCGGCCCCTGAAAAGTCTCGCACTGCGCCGTGTGGTCGGCCCCGGCGTTTTGGGCTCTGTTATTGGTACTGGGCTTATATGTTATTATCAGTATCATGCAAAAAACAGGACTCTACCCTTCGCCGTTCATGCTGAGGAACAAAAAGTAAGTAAATACCTCACAAAGTTTCTGTCAGCAAAACGGACTCGACTACAATATATTTATATGCCTCTGTCAGTTTCCATTTATATTATATTTGTTGCTAAATGCAAGTAACAGCGACACACTAATGTTATTTTAATATTTACCAAAACGGGCGTAGATACTCGACCAAGTGTTTGTATCAACTAACGCCCCCTAGCGGTCACTCGCAGCACCAAATCTTTTATCTCTTTATAGATAGATAGATAGATGATAGGTGATTATATTATATCCTGATGTTGCAGGAAGCTGCAGCTCCTCATCGGTCTGCCAGAAGGAACCGTTTCATCCTTTTCGCCTCTGTGATCTACGATGAGGAGCCCTACATGACCCCGAGAGACTTCCTGTACTCTGTGATGCTGGAGAACGTAGATCGTAAGCTGCACGACTGTACCATACACTTTTAATTTCCACTGTATGCAGTCATAGCTTCCTAGGTAGCTCTACATATGATTTTATACAGGGCTATACAGGGGGATAGTGAATGCCTCGATGACAGTGATGTGAATCACATATTATATTCTACACCTAGCTAAGAGTCTTCACAGTGGAGGAATATTCTGTAAGTTTTAAAAGACATACCATCTGTGTCAAAGAACAATAACGCTGTTTTAGAGTCGTGTAAGGGTCCACCACCAGCCAGATTACTTTAATCTGTCACCCATTTGTACACACACAGGACAGGACACACCTCTTCTAGGCATTTCAGATAAGTGAAGTAGTCCAACAACGCCCAAGAAATGCAGAAACATGATAAAAAGACATGCATGAGGAAGACAGAGTACAGTCAGGTTTGTTATAACCTCGATCGAATAAATGAGATAAAAATCCATTCTTACTTCATACTGGGAAACAAAGTAGTCAGTAGTTTTTGGCCTCCAATGAAGCTGGAGCTGTGTTTGTAGCTGCCATACTACACACAAGGCGGGAGTAGTTCATTGGTTAACAAGCATGTGCTGTGGAAGCTTTTAATAATAATAACAAGCGCAGATAACCTGACCAGCTGGTCCTCTATAGCCTTGATCATTTGTATATACTTATAAAATTAATTTAGTTACTTTACTGATTTAGATTCGTACTACAAAATTTACAAAAGTGTATCTTGATGCATTATTCTTGGTTATCGTCATGAAGTGACAGTGACTCCTAAAATGTTTTCCAACTGCCACGTAAAAACAAAATACTATATTGTAGATACACCGATCAGGCATGACATTATGACCACCTTCCTAATATTGCGTTGGTCTCCCTTGTGCCTCCAAAACAGTTGTGAC